>PVJH01041649.1:0-14811 GCA_004026705.1 Nesogale talazaci | reverse complement strand
TCTAGCAGAGATCACTCACTGCCCCTGAGTCAATTCTGACTCATCGCGACATTGCAGGGCAGAGTAAAACTGCCCCTGTGGTGTGACTCCGCACAGGAGCAGAAAGCCTCATCTTTCTCCAAAGAGGCAGTTTGTGGTTTTGAACTGCTGCCATTGTGGTTGTCTGCCCAACATAGTCATGCCTTAGAGAGGAGATAACGTCTCCAGCAAGACTCCTTTCCAGCACAGACACTGGTGTCTTTAAGAATCAGTGCTGCCTCTTCTCTACTGCGATGCCCTCATTATCTTGTGTGTGATGGAGCTCCAGCCGGGGCATGGTAGCTCAGTACTTCTCAGTCCCCACCAGTTTTCTTCCTCCTTTCTCGACAACCTTGCATTCTTCTCAGTGGTGTCAGGGCAGGTGGTTGGCATTCCAGTGGTGCTGGACAGGAGAGATATTCTCACTGTGGAGAAATAGTATTCCTCAGATCTGGATACACCGAAGAAACATGGCACAGAGGGAAAATCAAGGAGTCAGGAAAGCTCAGCACCTCCAGGAGTGCCAGGAAGTGCAGGCTTCAGACTGACCCTTTCCCCCATCGCCCTCAGATTCCTTGTGTAAAACAGGTGAGCGCTGAGAACTTACTGAAACGTACGTGTTAACGATTCTCCCTTGGAATCAGAGACAGTGTTTTTTGCATGCCAACTAGAACGTGTTTGTAAAACCTAAAGAAATCCCTTGACAGTAAGGGAAACTGAGCTCATTTTGAGAAGATTTTTTTCCCCCTAGATAGGCATTCATTTGCCCACACGATGTGGAATTGGATCTGGAAGTGGCTGCTTCCATAGCTCTGAAGGATTCTCTTACTCTCTCAGAGCATTCAGTAGTGTTGCTTCATCTCCCTTGGCTGCTTGACCCAGTGCCATCTTTCAAATGTGGAATCGTAACACAGGTTGCACAGAATGCAGGGACCGCATTCTCTGCCGAGGTCTGGTGTGGATGTGTGCAGAGGCTTCCTGGATCCGCCCGTGAAGGTGACTGTGCCACCTTCTGGAAGGAAACGTCTAAGGAAGAAGGTACCCGACATCAAGAGGACGCCAATAGATGAGTCATAGATTCGTCTAAGTCACAAGCAATCATGTGACACCTGTCACTTGTCTTTTGGCACAGCCTTGTTGTTCTCCTGATGACTCCTTTGAAAGGAGAGTCAAACCTGGAAGAGCGGACCCCTGTGAGACATTGGGCCCCAAACAATATGGGACAATCCGCTAAGGAAGAAGCATGTCCCTTACTTCAGAGACCCCTGTAGATTCCGACACCCTAAGGATACCCAATGTCCAAGTGTCTGTGACAAATAGCAAACTCATAAGGAATACCCTTTTGGGTTCCCAGAGAAAATGTCTTATGTCCTAGAAATATTATGCATTTTTTCAAATAAAGCCATATATATATATATATATATATATATATATATATATAACAGAAACAAGGTCCAGTGGGATTTAGTGATTTTTGTTAATCTAACCACATTGGTAGACATAGACTTGAAATTTTTGAAGAAATCGCTTCACCGATCTACCGTACTTTCTTCTTCACAGGTGCTCACTGGTATTCTACCTTATGCTGCCATGGGATTCTTCAGCTTCACTAGGGGCAGAGTTTATTAATGAATCGGAAGTACACTTGTCAGAGAAAACGCAGTAGAGTACCACTGATAGAGGAAAGGAGACTCTTCTGACTTCACCATGGTGGATGTTCTTGTTGGCTACTGATGAGTCAGCCACAGCTCCTGGTGACTGCTCCGTGGGCCCAAACCCTTCCCTGTCAGGACCATCATTACGATCAGTCGCAGATCAGGTTATTAGGATGTACAGAGTTTGCATTGGCTGATTTGGGGGAGTAGATCTCTGGGTCTTTTTCCCTAGTCCATCGTGGTTTGGAAGCGCTGCTCCCCATTCAGCATCATAGCAACACTCACGCCTCTGCTCTGCATGGAGTGCATTATCCAGGAATGGAACTGGAGCTCCTGCATGGAAGGAGAGACTTCCACCACTAAACTAGCAGTGCCCCCCTGTCTTTCTTAATGGGTCTCTTGTTTTGGCAGTCTCTGCCCATAGCCTCTCAGACACAAGGCTACCATGACCCATATTGTAAGAATTAATCAACTTGAAATGACTTTTATATAAGTTTTTTTGTTTGACATGTCAGATTTGGATCTATAGGCCATCTGGAATTGATGTTTGTAAATGGTTTAAGATGAGGGTTCAATATTGATGCCCTCCCCCACCAAATACGATGATCCAGTTGACCGAGGACCATTGTTAAGATTCCCACTGCAGTGGAATCTTTGCCTAAATCGGGTTATAGTCACTTGATTCCATTAACGGCAGTGCTTAAAATTATTTGAAAGTTCTTTTAGTACCTCTGTGCCAGTGCCTGAAACATTTTCTTGGTAAACATTACAGGGTTTTTAATTTTTAAAAAGGCACTCATAATTGCAACACTGACCCTGCTATAGTTTTCATTTTGACCTGTAGGTTTTACTTGCATAATCCTGTTGACATAGAATTTAATTTTTTGCTTTCTCTCTCTCTGTGTAGTCTGTAGAATTCAATTTCGTTACTCGGCCCTCTGGCCTTTGGGATGTTCAGATTTGGTTCTGAAAGCCACTTGCCACCTTGTAGCAATGCGCCGAGTGTGTCATTTTACAGGAGGGCAGCAAATGAAAATGATAGTACCCTTTTGGGCCTCTCTTTTTTGTTATTATTGTAGACACTCCCTTTTTTCTGAATCTCCATGAATCCTGCCCTCCTGTACAGATCCCTTTGTTCTTTGTAGAAGGGCACTTAGGTCTTCTCTTTGCTTGATTCTACCTTATGGACCAAGTCACACCCCTGCAGCTCTTGTAAAATTGAAGCCCACCGCTCCATAGCACCAACTCTCAAGAATACTTGATACAGATTACTTAGTAATCTGAAGTTCTGATTCTGATTCCATTGAACTGTGCAGGAGAAAAGAAAATGTAAAGGATTTGTGTCTTCGTTATATTTTAATCCATCATGACAACTGCTTGGAAAGTTGCTTCTTTTCGTGGGAGAAGCAGTGCATTCCTGGAAAGGCGCTTAGCTTCTATGGAAATGGCCTGGGTTTGCTTGAAAAGAAGTTAGCATCCTAATGGGGCTGTTTGTCCTCAGAATTAGATTTCTGCGGTTGGTTCTAAAGTCAAGCGGCCTGTCCCTGTGCTGGTGACCATACCCCATCAAGAGGCAGGCCTGTGGCCCTGGTTTTGAAAGTCTTAGACTGCAAGGCCCATGGATTGGGGTGAGTAATCGGCAGTGATGTGACGGAGTTCCAAAAATGCTTTCGAAGCTTTTACGAAAACAAAATGGGGGAAACTGATCTCTTTCTTCTTTCTTTTGTTTTCCCCCTGGTGCTCAGCACAGATCTGTAAACAGTAAGTGTTCGGTAGAGACCTCTTGAAATAAATCTCAAAAGCACTTAAATCATATGAAATATTCAGTCATGTGCTTTGGAGCCCTGCCCTCAACTCAGGCTCTATTAGAACCTTCAAATTTTATAATTTCTCAGTGGAGTCTGAGGGAATTATGAACTCTTGGCAACTTGACCATTAAAAATGGCAGGGCCAGCGCCTGGTGGCTTTGGTCTCACAGCTGACCAGTGGCCTGCGTAGCCATCCGGAGGCTCGGGTCCCTCGTCACCAGGGCTCTCCCTCCAGGCTGTCGGGCTCATCTCTCAGGGCCTTGATTCACCTTAAGACGCATTCCAGCTCCCCATCAGATAGGAACCCAACACTCCCTCAGCGGACACCAGGCACCCGGGAACCCAAGGCTGGCAGCCCAGAGGGGAGAACACAGTTTCAGATTCCGGTGCCTACATTGGTTAATGCTAATATAATCCATTTGCAGCATCAGCCCAGAGTTCATGGCTGCATGGTAATTCCAAACAATGCCAGCATTCAAGACACAGACGCAACAAAAGGCTATTTTTTTCCTTTTTAATTTTCTTTTTAAAGTTTTTTTTAATGATCAGAAAAATGATACCTTTGCTGAGGTAATTCTTTTTAAGTACAAAAAAATTATTAAGTGTACCCTTGATTCCACTCTCCAGAAATTACCACTATTAACATTTCTTTTTCCATAGGTATTTCTAAGTATTTTGCTATATGTGCTGCATTTTAAAGTAGTTAAAGTACATACATATTTAAAGATGAGTGTGTCTGCTTTTTTCCTTAACTCAAAACATGTCAATTATTGAATATTTATGACTATAGAAATAATAAAATCGAAGGTGATAATCAGATCTGGTCCCCTTGTTATACACTAATCATTATTAACGTCAAAAGATGTATTCCACACAGTGATATCATGAGGCTCTACATATCCACTCTGTAGATTGCACTCATTTAATTTACTTCTACAATTGTGTCAGCATTTATAATAAATCAGACGTCGCCTGTATAACTGAAACTCCTGTATTTAAGAACACCCTCCCAGCCCTATGATTAGCTTTGTCTCAGTCACTTTTTAGAAGTTGCCATGTGTTTGCCCCTTCAGGTGTTGTAAAACAGCAACAGCAAAAAACCAACCATACAAAACAAAACAGCTACAGCGCCAGGAGAAGTCCACAGCAATGTTGGATGGTAGTGCCATTTTGTCCTCTATCTCTGTATTAGGCTCCGTTTTATGTTTTCCACTTGTGAGGCTGGGTGCAGCACGAGTGGGTGCAATGAGTTGGAACCAGCCCAGTGACACATCACAGTCACAGCAAGCCTTTGGCTATCAATTTCTGAGCTGTGTTTCCTACTTGAGGTTTCACATTTAGTCTGTCAATTGGAACTTTATAGATGTTCTGAGAGAGATGGGATCATATGTATTTTTTATCCCCTGAGTGAACGTTTCTGATGTTGCTGCCTCCTGTCGCTTTGCATATCCTCACGTAGGTGTTGGTCTCTTTGTGGGCTTTTTATTTCCCCCTTTCGTTTAGTACCTCTGCCTGATTTCTTCCCCCTGCCCACTCCGAGTAACCGTGCTGCTTTCTCAGGAAGGGAGGTTGGAGCTGACCCATGATATTTTCCTGTAATTCACAGCTTACAGAAATGACCCCCAAAGTTTGAGCTGCTCCTCTCCAATTTCATGCATTCATCCAGAATTTCCTGAGCTCTGTATTTCTTTGATCATTTCAATCAGCATCTTTTGTGCTCCTGTGCTGAAGTTGCCATTTTATCCAGAAGTGACTTTGCTTCCTGTCCTTAATTGGAAATATTTTGGGTTTAAAAGTAGCAAGAATCTGGTTATGATTTCCTGGTTGTGTAAAGCCATATCTCTTTTTTCTTTCTTTAAACAAATTTCCGGCAGTTAGCCATGTACTGCTTTTGACATGCTGAATTTTGTATATTTTCAACTATTTATTTTAAATCATATGAATTGGAACAAAACGCATCTTAAAGAGGCATCACTTAAAGCCATCTATTACTATTCAGAATATGAATTAGGTTAGTGGAACAGGATAGAAAGCTAATCATTTGATTTCATGGTGACTGTGTTTGTACCTGGTAAAGAACTTATTACAACCATCTTTAAAGTTAACTCTGTAGATGATAATAAAGTTAAACTCATACCATCCCACATACCATAGTAAATTACAAAGTGATTAACAGCATATTAATAAAATGATTAATGCCACTACTATTGCTATCCTCTCTGGACATCCATGGCTGTCTTAGCCACTTCCCTTTAAAGAATCAGAAAAATTCGAATCAGGGGCCCAACCACCCAACTCTGGTAGAAAAAGGTTATAGAATCTCACTCAATCAACTTCTATTTTAGAGTAAAACTACGTCCCAAAGGAAGAATGGGGTCCATGTCTGGGGAGTGGAGCTCACTCAGGGTCGTGTAACACAGAGCTACTGACTCTCCTCTGACAGATGTATGATCACCAAAGGGAGAATTGATGGAATAGACTGGGGGAACTTCCGATCAATTTGGGGTCCATCCCTGCCTCTCCCTTATTTGGTCAGGTCAGAAGCGTCCTGGCGATCCTCTAAACTGTCTTGGCGCTGGGTAGTGGGAGTGGGGTAGGGGGTGATCTTTATTATAAGGAGCAGCAAGGCTTTTTTAGGTCATATCCATACTAGGCATGCTCAAAGGTAGGAGAAAGTTATCTAATCTCAGGGTCCTTGAATTGGTAAGTTTGACTGCAGTTTATCAGCTGAATTCTTGCCTACTCCCTTATTCTGAGGGTGGTTTTGTCCATAAAAATTTCCAGCTTCCCTGTTCTTTCCCTAACGTTCTTCCTTCCCAAGATTGGAGCTTCAGAGTCTTTGCGGGAGGGGGGGCGCGTGGGCAAAAGACTCCTCTAGCTGCTTCTTCCCGATACAGGGTTTAAGTGGGTGAGACTTCTCTTTACCTCCTCTCTGGCCCTGATCTTAGAAGGTGCTGAATTGCACCACTGACTGGGCCTGCCACTGACAGAAAAGGGAAGCTCTTGCTTGAGGCAAGGTATCCAGTCAAGTGGGTATTAAAGTTTATCAATCTGGCTCGCTGAGAACTTGGATTTTGATCACCTGGACATAGGATGAGACAAACTTTACTAGTAAATTGAATAGGCCAGGTCTGAACATTATAGGTGGAGCCCTAACAAAGAAGGGGATTGGGACCGCAGGGATTAATAAAACTGGTGAGATATGGGAATTCCCTTCCAACTGCGAAAAGAGGCCGCAGTGAGACTGAAGTGTGGAGAAAATCACCACCCGTGTATCAATAAGAAATGTAATGGACTTTCTGGCTACATGCGTGGTTATCCAGGGTCCTTCAGAAGCTTTCGGGATGACATGTGGGGGACTACTTCTTGACCCCAGGTCCTTTCAAGCCTGCAGCTCCTCTGCCTCCAGGACCTTAAGACCTCTGCCACACTTGTCCTGAGAGAACAAGGGGCAGTCACATGCCCAGTGGCCAGCTTGTCCTCCCTCGTGCATGGTCTTGGGGCATAATGGCATGTTTCTTCGGAACAGTTCCTTTCCCCAGGACACATGGTCAACAGTTGTGTTGGAAATGGCCCCTCTTGCACCAATTACCCCCCCCCCCCCATTCCCTTGGGTTCCCAGGGGCAGCTGGCTCACCTTGTGCAGCAAGAGCTGTGGCAGGGATTTGTCTTCCTGCGGTCTGGTCTCTCTCCATTACCTCTGTGTTCTTATTACAGTGGGTGGTAACAGCTGAGATGCAGAGGCCTGGGGTCTCGGAGCCATCTTTCTGTACCTTCCTGTGGATATCACAGCTGATTGATGAATAAAATGAGTATTTGCAACTGGAGCTGTCTTGAGGGAATCAGAATTCAAGTGCTTACACTTCTACGCTACCTCTGCTCCTGAGCTTTGCGGGGTTGTTGTGCTTTTCTTGCATGACTTTGGCACATTTGCTGAAGGTCCCAGGTTTTATGTGACTGCCTTCCTTCCATCTATCAGACAGGTGAGCCTGCTATTCTTCAGGGCGACTACCACTTGCTCCTGTTACTGTCCACACTTTAGGTCTTTGTGGGGACTACTTGATTGCCTAGGGGTCAGGGAGGCTGGTAAAAATGGAGGTGGTCTCCACATGCCTGCCCTGCAGCACAAAGATGGTTATTTTCCATCAGGCATGTAACAATGGGAAAATAAAACCCACTGGCTTCTGTAGGTTAAATCAAGGCCAAGACAGTATGTTCAAGTGCTCTAATAAAGGCGGAGGCATCAACTGAGACGCTTCCCAGCTATCTCTGCAGGCCATACTGACTGTCCTCGAGAAAGGAACTCGGACCTCCCTCCCCACTCCTTACGTGAGTATGGAGAAGTGGGAGATCAATAGGCATTCCGCCTCTGCAGAACACGGCCCCGGAGCTCCACTTACTGAAATGGGTGCCGCCCCCTCACCTTCTTTGAAGAAAGCATTTATGTTTGCTTGTTTGTTTTTCAGTAAATCCACCCATTTGTGAGTGCTCTTGTAAATACATGAAAATCTGGACTATGGGACCTCTGACCATTTTCCTTCTCTTTTCCAAACCAAATCCAGTTGTAAAATGGTATTAGAGTTTAAATTGGCATTCACTGGCACGTCTTCTGGTTCCCTGGTTGGTACTCAGGCCAGGCGGTGTTACAGAAGAGCATCTATTTGTCCTTAACAGGGGCAGTGGAGACTCAGTCCTTTTCATTGTGTCAGCACACATTCAGTCAGGACTTGGTGGGTGTGGGAGTTCTTGTCCCATGCACATATCTATGGGAGAGACACCCAAGGAAGAAGGAGGGGCTTTTTTGCCCTGGAGGTAGGTGTCCCTGAGTTGGTGGCGAAAGTGAATGTGGGAGAACCAGGAATCCTGGGCCGCCCCTCTCTCATCCGATACATGGAGGCTCCGCCAGCTGCCTCCTTGCTGCCTTCCATTCCCCGAGGTCTGTGGCTGACGATGCACCGAGCAGGCTATGATGGCTTGCCCTGCTGTGAGCGTCTTTAAAACGTACCATCAGGCATACTTCGGAGCGGGTTTCATACCAGAACGCTTCCAGAAGGGAGTGCCCGGCTGGAGAGCCCAAGGCACCGAGTGCAGGCCTTGGGTGCTGCCCATGGTCCATTGCTGAGAACTCGGCCTCCTCCAGAGACTCAGGAGTGGAAGTGTGAACATGATGGAACAGTGGCCCTGAGAGTTCTGGAGACGGGGTCAAAGGGAATTCGTGAAGGGGAGCTCAGAGACAAAGGGGACAGGTGTCCTCACCAATCCCAAAGGCGAGGCAGCAGCCCGCAGAAAAGATCAACTTGCACAGATTTGAGTGCAAACAGTCATAAGAAGTCAAGCCTAGACGTGTGGGGATCTGTGGAGATCAGAGAGGTTTCTGCTGAGCTCCCCGAATGTTGGACCAGCTACTATCCTCTTGGGAAGCCCTTGGTCACCTGCTCCCCAAGAAGATTCTGGGAGTCAGTGGCCCACCAAAGTACAACAGGACTGACACTGGCGCAGTGTCCTTCCGCCAAGATCGATGTCAGAGCGAAGGGACATAGCGCAGGAGGAAGACAAAGGGCCAGTCTCCAAGAAGTGGAGACCACTGGGTGAGACAAAGCAGACATAGAGTTTATTTTACTGGTATAAATGTATGACAACTGGGGCTGAGCCCCGGTGGCCTAAGTGGTTCAGTGCGAGACTGCCGCCCATGGGCTTGGGGGTTCAAATCCAGCGGCGGCTCTCAGGAACATCATGGTCATGGTCATGGTTCTTCAGAAGGTGTGGGGGGAACTTTTGCAAATTTGAGGTTCTACCCTCCTTTTCACTTAGTCGGTCACGTCGGAAGGGTCATGACAGTTTCCTAGGTAATGGGAAACTCATGCTCTGGTGGGTGTGATTTTTAATATTGTAATGAGCAACGAGGTTTTTTTAGATCATGAGCCCCCCCCCCTCCCCCCACTCGTGTGCACCAAATGGGAGAGCGCTGTCTAATCCTGGGGCCCTTGAAGTGGCGCCGACTGCCCAGTGTCTGCGGGCTTCTTCCTGGCTGCTCTCTCAGTCTGACCATGTTTTTTTTCTCTGAGCCCTGGTGGCCTAGTGGCTGTGTGTGAGACTGCGGCCCACAGGGTTGACAGTTCAAATCCAGTAGCAGCCCTCCAGGAGCAAGACTGGGCTTCCTAGTCCTACCAAGGCAGTGATATGAGTCACACACACACACACAAAAAGATATGTCTGGAGAGTTAAGAACGTCCAGGCACCATCGAGGCTTGTCTGGCACTCTCTTTGTCTGTATTAGAGAACGATCAGAAACTGATTTCTGAGTGTCTTGTATGAGGCATGTCTCGGTGGGGCTTCACTTATACCAGGAGAGGGACATAAGGGCTGGACATAAGTCCAGCTCCATTCCTGTGAGGCGGGACCAGCCTGGTGAGCTTGACTTTTACCTTGAGACCGACACAATTGGGGGTAGAGGTTAAAACAGTGGAAACAGAGTAGCAAGCATCTGAATGCACAAATATTATCTGAAAGAGAATAAAAGGGCAGTAAAAACAATCTTCTGTTTATCTCCTTTAGTGTCATGTTAGTACAAAAGGGTCTCTTTATGACCATGGGGAAGGAGGTAGTTGTCACTCAAAATACTCAAAAGACAATGAGCAGTTGAGAAGCTAAAGGATTGGTAAAATGAGTCATGTGACGGGGGTCAGGGACTGCCAAGCAGGTGACACAGCCAACACAAAGTTCCAGAGTGGTCAGGGAGCCTGAGAACACAACACCTGGGGCTCATGGGCGCAAATAGGGGCAGACAATGCGGGCACTCGTGGAGCAAGAAGAGCCAGGGTCTTGAATATCATGCTGAGAAGCGTAGCTTTGGTCCCTCAGAACCAAAGTCTAGGGACCCTTTTCTCAGAAGACAGGGAATGAGTACAAGAGACGTCTGGCGAGGGCTGAGCCCTGGGGGCCTCGTGGTTGTGTGCGAGACTGCGGCCCACAGGGGTGACAGTTCAAATCCACCAGACACAGACGGCCTCTTCTTTCTTTCTTGGAGAGAAAGGTGGGTTCAGACCACCAGTCCTTTGGTTAGCAATCAAGCACTTTAACCACTGTGCAACCAGGGCTCCTTAGTGATGTTAAAAAGTCTGGTTGAAATAAAACTGGCCATTAGAAGACCATGTTCTAGCTAGAGCATTAATGCATTTTCCAACTACTGCTTAAAAAAAAAACCAACAAAACCATTCCAGTCTTCTTTTTTCACCCACAGTGGATGAGCAATTTATGAATCCCGACTTCCCTGAAGACAGTAATGCAGTTCTCTGCAACCAGCTAACAGGCGGTGATCCCCGAGGCAGTGGCATTAGTATTCAGTAATGTCTTCACCATCTTGCTGCCTGCATGTGACCTCCTCCTGGATTGATTCAACCTGTGCAACTGGGAGCTGTTGGGTTTCTACCTAAAGCCTGCCCACCTGCCTCCCTCCCTCCCTCCCTCCCTCCTTCCCTCCACCAGGCTGTCCGTCTCCTTTAGTGAAAGGGACCACCCTTCCTTGTTTCTGGGATTCTTTCTAAAGGGAAATGCGGCCTGATTGTGATTGTGATTGGAAAACCCTTGCATTGTAGGGTGAGCAGCCTAGTAAAGGCCTATCTGACAGAGGCTTCGAAAAACTTTGGGGAAAAGTCCATTGTCTTCCCACTCCATTTTCCCAGGACCATTGTGAGGCCTCCCACAAATGGAATGTGCCCCTTTGAAGAATAGTGTTCCTTTGGGTGTTGCTTCCCCAGACTGTGAGCTACAACTTGTCTAATTCGACTCGGTGAAGAGAGGCGATTCAAGTCAGAAATGAATTGTAGTATTCAGCCCCAGCCAGACAAAAGTTACTCTCGTGTATGTATAAAAACAGTCTCAAATTCTTCTACCTGGCCAATTGTGCTGTCTCCACTTTTCTCTCTTTTTGTTCGTTGGTTTTAGATCATCCTCTTTCGATAAACCTTTTTTCCTAAAACGTGCATGTTCAATCTTTGAAATTTTGGATTAAAATGGAATATGAGGGGAATTCAGAAGTTTGTTGGGCATAGTTCAATATTATCTTAATACTATTTTCCGTGGATTTTATGAGAAAAAGGAAAAATGTGCTGTCAGGTGCTGCCAAGTCCTGGCTGCTCATGGACACCAGAACCCTTCAGTTCAGCGAACGGCTGGAAACAAAGGAGAACCCCATGCGCTTTGGCTTTCTTTCCCTGAACCAGCTCCCCACCACCCAGAAAGGATTTCTTGGAGGGAGGATCCCCCTCATTCAGCAGTCACAGTTGGGGGGGTTCCAAGAGAGGTTGGCTTTAGCAAATGTACTTTTTGTGGAGGAATTATTTTCCCTTAATCATCATTTGGATGAAAGCAAGTGGTGTGAAAATCACTTTCTATGAGTAGGGAAAAAGGGCACAGAATTGTCTGAACTGGCACAGCCACTATGGCAAACAGGATACAGCACTGCTTCCAAAAGCTAGAAAGGAAAATAGTGTACGGTCCAGCAATCCCACTCGTGGGTCTAGGAGATCTAAGAGCAGTGACACAAATGGGCTTAGGCACACCTGGGTTCTTTGCAACATTATTAGCAGTAGCAAAAAGATGGAAATCATGTAAGTGCTCATCAGGTGGATAGATGAACAAAATGTGCTATGTGGAATACCTTGGCACCATAAAGGAAAATAACGAATTCACAAAACATACCATGAGGAATTGTTTGGAATATGGCAACGCGGAGGGAAGCATGTCCATCACAAAAATACAAATACATGATCCCACTTTTATAAAAAGACAAATAGACATACATAGAGAAATCAGTATTCTCTGGTGGTCACCAGCATTGGGAAAGGCAATACCAAATGAGAGTAAATTGTGTCCACCTCGACCAACATTGATGATAATACAAAGATGTCCACGAGGATAAAGGACCTCATTGGTAAACTCTATAAACGGTTATATAAGTAGGTAAGTGTACATATGGTGGCGGCATAGTGGATTGTGGGTTGGTTTGCTAACCACAAGGTCAGCAGTTTGAGATCACCCACCACTCTACAGTAGAAAGGTGAGACTTTTAGTTCCATAGAGTGACAGACTGGGGAAGCCTCCAGGGCCATTCTGCTGTGTCCCACAGGGTCTCCGTGAGTCAGTGTCAAGGCAGGGCCAGTGTGTTTGGCTTGTCGCTGCTGCTGTTGCATGTCTGCCTGTGCACACACACAAAAGAGCAAGGGCCCAGGGCTCCAGCAGAAGCCAGACCGAGATGAGTTCCCACGTGAACAGGGCCCTGTGTCTCCAGACACCACAGGAAGAGTTGGTGCCTGGCTCCCACCACTCAGGACAGAATAGGTGGGCCCAGATAGAATGGGAGAAAATGAAAAAAAAAAAAAAAAAACCCCAACCTCAATCCTTGAAAAAGAGGATGAGGCAGGCAGGGCAGCTATTGGACTGTTAGCAACTTCAAACATCCTTGAGACCACTGGCCCTGAGAAACCCTTCAAACATCTGGCCTACCACCCGCCCCTTTTTCAGAAAACAGATTATTTTTGTTTCTAACTCATTTTGGAGGGTTTTTTAATGTAATTTCTTCCCCATTCTTAATCTTGATTAGGAACACTGGTATTCACCTCTTCCTCTCCTGTCTGTTGGTGAATTTGGATCATTTTAGCAGGGCTGAACATATCTAATGAGCAAGAATAGTTTGGTAATTGAACAAAAAAATACAAACTTGAAGTTCAAAGAGGCAAAATATGCAGCCTGTGCCCTCAGTGAGACCCACGGAAGACCGACCCGCTCGGGTTATGAGAGCCAGGTGCTGATGCTCAGGAAGCACAGAGGTCAGGCTCGGGGGTGAGGTTGGAAAGGGAATAGTAATATTGATGGTGGGGTTTTCCTAAACCCCAAGCCAGGTGGAAGAGGTCGTTATTTTTAGCTTATAGATAGACTTGGTGGAAACCTGGGCTGAACGGATGTTGCCTTCTTCACACTAGGGTATCAGTGGGGGCAGAACAAAGGATCTTTGATAAACGTGGTACTCCTTGGAGTGCTGGGCCAAGAGGTCAGAGAATGAAAATGAAGACTGACCAGATGCTGGAAGTACAGGAACTGAAGCAGCCTGGGCATTTTGGTCTGAAGAGGAAGACTCCATGTACACAGAAGGCTTGGAAACTCTGTTCTAAGTCCAACAGTTACAAGAAATGCTTAGTAGATGGCAAATAAGGCCTTTTAAAATCCCCCCAGCAGCCCACCCCCTTCTCCCATACTGCCGAAGGGAGGGTCTAACGACCAGGATGGGATGAGGAAATTCTCATTTTGGGGAAAAGCAGAGTGACCTCATCACCTCACCTATACAGTGAATGTCCCCTGCCACCCGCCTGCCCCCTACTCCTCCTTTTCACTGTCCCTCCCTTGCCTCAGGCCCTTTACCAGTCTCACAATAGTCTTACCTTTGAGCCCATGGTTGCAGCCAGAGTCAGCCCATCTCATCAAGTCTTCCTCCTTTCCACTGGCCTTTGTCTTTACCAAGCATGCTACCCCTTTTCAAGGACCAGTCTCTCCTAATAGCAGACATAGCTCACGTTTGCGAAATGAAGTCTCGCCAACCTCTCTTCTGAGGAGCATTCTGGCTGTACTTCTTCAAAGTCAGATCTGTGTGTGCTTTTGGCCTTCCAGGGTACTTTGCATATTTTTCACCAGCACCATAATCCAAATTTATCGATTGTTCTTACCCTTCCTTCCCTAGTTAGTGTCCGACTCTCATAGGCTCATTAGGCAATTGACAATGCCATGGCATGGGCCTGGTGCAACTTCCTCCTCAAAGTTACACCCCTACTTTTCCATGCTTTGAAGAAGAATATGCGCAGTTCCTACAACTCAATAATAAAAAGGCAACCCAGTTTAAAATGGGACAAAGGCCATGGTTAGCTGTCTCTGCAAAGAACATCGGCGAATGGACAATGCGTGCTTACAAAGATGCTTGTTGTCTGTGTTGACCTGAATAATAAGCATCAGATCCAAACCACAGTGAGCTACCACTTCACACCTACCCCTCAACTCCCGAAAGCGCAGTGCCGTCTGTCTGGTAACTGTGGGACTAGAAAGCGGGCTTTTGCTCTCAGAGCACCTGCTGGTTTCAAACTGCTGACCTTGAAGTTAGCAGTCCAAAATGTAATCCATACTTAGGATGGCATTAATCAGAAATTAGCAAGTATCGGTGAGAAGCTGGAGAAATTGGCCCCCGTCATGTGCTGTTGGTGGGAATGTAAAATGGCACAGCTTCTATGGGTTCAAAGCTCCGTCTTAGAGTGACCACAAAACCAACTTAACCCCATTGTGGGGTC
>PVJH01041648.1:0-14754 GCA_004026705.1 Nesogale talazaci | reverse complement strand
AGAACCGGGTGAGGCTTGCCCCACTGTCTTGCAGCCCAGGTCCGCCGATAGTGGGGGGGCTGGGAGCAGCGCCGCCGACGGAGGAGGAGGCGGAGGCGGAGGCGGAGGCGACTGGGGGAGGCGGAGATGGGTGAGGGCAGCCTCCGGAGCCTCCCACCCACCCGGGATTAATGCCCCGCGGCGCGGCCGCTGTCGCCGCCGCCGCGCAGGGGCCTCGGGGGCTCCTCGGGGCGCCGCTCATGTCGCCGGCGCTTCTCCGGGCGGCCCGAAGGGCGGCGAGGCCGAGGCCGGGCGGACTGGGTGAGGCGGGCGCCGGCCTGGGGGTCGCTCGGGGCTGGGGGGTGGCCCGGGGCCGCGGCCGTGGGGAGGTCGCCGAGGTATTTTTCCTTTCTTTGCTGCGGGGGGAGGCGGGGGAGGGGCGCCTGGGTTCGCGCTCCCGCTCTGGGGGGCTCCACTCGCCGCCCCTTCCGTAGCCGGCGGTCCCCAAGTTTTTCGGGGCGAGGGCTGCCGCCCCTTCCCCGCCGGGTCCCAGCTTCGCCCCGCTGCTCGCTGGCGCTGTGCTTGCGCGGCTCTCGCTCCTCACGTATTGTTTGGCTGGGTCTCTAATGGCGGACGGGGAGGCAGCGCTGCCGGTCGCCGACTGCAGGGGGGGCAAACCACAGGCCCCGGGCAACTGCTTGGGGGCAAATACGGGGGATACTGGCTCCGTGGAGACGCGAAGCGCCCCTCACCTCGGAATGGGTGGCTGAAGTGACGGGGATGACGCCGAGTGGGCCAATTCAGGAGAGCGCACAATCCGATCCTGGCGTCGAGGCTAAGGCTTGCCCTTCCCCGCCCCCCCCCTCCCTCCCTCCCCAGGGGCAAGCTTGGTGCCCTCCAGCATCCCCTTGCAGATCTTCCCCTTCACGTGGCTTTTGAGCCCAGATATGTATTTCCCGTCGTACTTTCCGTAGGCGTGTGTTGTGGGTCGCGGGCTTGCGGGGTAAGTCATACAAGGGCCGAAGCTCCTCCAACCGCTTCCAATTGCCTTCGCTGCCTCCTGGTGGTTGGGGCTGGGTGCGCCCGCCCGGGTGACTGTTCTTGAGCCCCTCTCCCATCTTCTTCCCCAGGACCCGGAGTAGCGCTCCACCCCGTTTGGCGCATCTTTGGCCGAAAGTGAGGAGGAGAAGAGCTCCATTGTGAGTGCTGGGCCCCTACGGTGTGGCTCACTTTTCGTGGATGGCGTCACGTCGTTGGGCTTTGGGAGTGGGATTTGCCCCTCCCCGTGGCTTTCAGGGGGAGGAGCTCTCCCGTTGGGTGGCAGCTGCCCCGAGGCCAAGCCTGGGCCAGGGCTGGTAAGGCAGCTGGGAGTGGGCGCCGCTCTTTGCACCGCCGCAGACCTCGCGCCCGCCGCCGCTGCCGCAACACCAACCTCAGCCACCAGCCGACGGGCTCCTGCAGCTGCTCACGTTGCCGTGGAGGAGGGGTGGTGGGAAGGAGGGCATATTTCTGGTGCCCTCTAGAGTCGCAGAGCGGGAACTGAAGGCGCTTCCTTCTCAAGTGCCAGCCATGACCATTTTGTCTTCCCTGTACAATGGATCGGAGCCCTGGCGGCGGGGTGACGCGATGGGCTGCGAGCCGCGTGGCCGGTTCGAAGCCACCACCAGCAGCTGCGCGGGACAAAGGCTGGGCTTTCTACTCCTGCAGCTGTTGTAGTCTTGGAAGAGCCACCGGGGGTTGCTGTGAGTCGGCACGGACTCGATGGCAGTGAGGGTTTTTTGTGTGCCTGGGTTTTTTTTTTGTTTGTTTGTTTTTTTACAATGGGGAGCAGATGTTATGGGAGGAGGGAAAATGCAGAGCCCCTTAATGTTCTGGATGTGGTGGGTTTTTCTTTCTCACAATGATGGAGCGAGGGAAGGGAGTTGAAGCGGAACATTTTGTCTTTTGCTTGTTTCGGGTCCAAGAGCCAGATTTGGACGCTTCTTCGGCTCATGCCTTGCCAGCCATTGCCCATGTCTTTCCTGGGGTTTATATGTGGAGCATGCAGGCAACTTCTTGACTTACTTTTCTTCTCCACCCGCTCTGCTGATGGGTCTTCACTTGAGTCCTTTTCGAATGTGTTAACTGAGAATTACCATCTAATGCTTGGTAGTGTGTTGGCTCTAAGGCAGCACTGTAATGCGACAGTGCAAGAAAGATAGCCTGTCGAGTTTTCTCTCGACACAAACTGGAAACTGGAGCCCGATACCCTGGCCGCAATTGTAATTTGTCAGCCCATTGAGAGTTGTTCACTTTGTAACTTGTAGATTTCGATCCTGGCGGCCCCACCTGTAGTAGCTTATTTTTAAATATTAGATCTAGGACAGAATCACAAGTATTTGCTGAATATTGGTATGAAAGCTGATTATGGAAATGCCACTGTATATTAAATATCTAGGATTCTATGCGCTGTGTAGGACACCGTCATGCATGATCTCCATTAATCTCTGCAAATAGCCAGCAAGATAGTGAAGACATTATATATTAAATGTTCATTATATGCTAACACAATTCCTATTATGTCCTGTAAAGCAGCAGAGCAAGCTTTTTACAAAAAAGTTTTCTTGTGGCGACTTAAATTTCGTTGTGTGGATAGCGTACTGAACCCCCACGAGCGCATTGTCTGCAGCCTAGAATTATTAGCACATTAATTTTTAAACAGGTATCAGGTAGTTTTCCTTCTGGAAAACCACTGATGCTTATATGGGTTTTCTTAAAATGCAGAGGAGGAAAAGCAGACCAACTCAGAGTATCTGGTGTAGAGAAAGAATTTGAACTCAAAGCAATTTGATAATTACAGAACCGAAGTATCTTCTGTTCCTTTAAGTGCATAATAAACTTGTTTTACACCGGTAGAGATTGAAACAGATTGGAATCTATTCATCTTTTTCATTCTTTTGCCTACTAGAGAACAATGTGTAAACAAATGTAATAAGCGTCAAGTTTAATGAGGACTCTTTAAAAAAATACTCTTATTTTTAAACCAGTTATCAATGCGATTATTTTTTGCTGTCTTATTAAAGAACTTAGCAGGGCTTTTTAAATAAAGCCTTGTCTTTTTCCCCCCCGTGTGCTTTGGTACAATTTATAGTCTGGGTTTGTTTCTTACACACTGGAACTTGAGTGAATGTAACTCTTAGAGTGAAAACTACATTCAGTGAATTCCTGGCATTAAATGATTCAAATATAATGATTGAAAAATCAGACTTTTCAAAGAGATGGATGATGCTTACCTTGTTAGTACATTTTCACAAAAGATTTATCTCAGAATTTGTGTTTTTCTTTGCTCTGTCACCAGTTTGTGGTGTTGACATTTGGAGACGCTAAATGTCAGTTGTCATCCTGTAATATAGCTTTAGGCAAGTTTGTGTACAAATATAACTTTTCAGTAGCTTAAGTATGAAGATATTCATGGAAAGCAATGATTCTATTAAAGAATATCTAAGTGTAATTTTTGCTTATGCTTTTAGCTCAGTATTAAACATTTTCTTATGGAGGAGAAAACAAACCACACAGTTGCTGCAGGAATCTTAGCGACACAATGACTGGATGTTTGTACTACTAGCTGAAAAGTTGCTAACCGAATGGTTGGCAGTTTGAACCCACCAGCTGTACTGCAGGGAAAGATGTGGCTGTTGGCTTCTAGAATGATGACAGCTTTGGAAACCCCACAGGGTAATTCTCCTGTCTGACCAGGTTGCTACAGGCTCAACAGCAGTGGGTTAATGTGACTGTAATGGGCCGCTGGACAGTGAGATAACCTGATAATTTCTAATTGGCTTTGACTAAATACTTAATTTTATTGAGCACTCATGTTCATTAGGTGCTTTCAGATGATTGATTTACAAATTATTTTGACAGTTAAAGTACTTCACATATTTATTTGCCACTTTTGTGCATCTTTAGTATGTGGTTATTGTACAGATATAGAAATATGCTTAAATCTGTTGTTTATATTTACTTATGTAAGTGAAAATAAATTATTTTTAGTGATCAACTTATATTTAAACTATATTATATGCATTTATATAAGTATAGACTTAGACTTATAAATAGTATTCATTTTCTTCCCCATCCTATCCTTTTAAGCAGTTGTGGAGTAGATACACATTTTACTTTTCTATAATCTCTTGGGCCAGGCTTTTGTCCCACATACAGTCAGATTCCCTGGTACTCTTCAGCCATCGCACAGATGCAGAGACATAAACATTCTGCCCTATTGACATACCGTCTTTGTATAGGTCTTCCAGTTCCTAAAGGCTTTCTTGCATTTCCCTTAACTGCTGACACAATGGAAGAACAAAAGCAGAAGAAGCTTAATGCATTTGAGATAAAGATAGTCCTTAGTTTGGTCAGATGTTCTGATATTCTGATGGTGGAAGGAATATAAATGAAAGGCTGGAATTGAAAAGATGTGGTTAAAAGGTTTTTTTTTTTTCTGTAGGCATCTGGTAACACTATATATTAAGTAGCATTATTATGTATATTCAGCAGTGTATGTGCTGCTTTAGGAATACAAGAGAAACACAAATAGTGTTTTTTTTTCTTGTCGAATTCTGAAATAATTTATGTAGGTTATTATTTTATGTTAGGAGACATGTAGACACATAGAACACTACAGATTACTTTGTCTCCTAGATTTTTTGGATATGTTGTCATCTTGCTTTATTTTCTCCTGTTGCTGTCAGAACAAATAATTGGAATTTTAGAATTGAATAGGACTTTGGAACTCATTGGGCCTCTCTAGGGCAGGGTAAAACTACTCCCAGAGGGAGGTGGCTTGTAAAATGTTCAGCTAGATAAGTGAGGTGGAGGATGTTTCAGAGGTAGTTCAGGGTAGTTTGAGAATAATTTATTCAAGAAATTGGATATTGTAGCATCTACTGTATGCCACTCATAAAAGATGTGGACTGTGGATAGTGGGCTAGCAGTTTCTTATACTCTGCTCACAAGTGCTTTTTTTCTTTGTCTCTCTCACAAGTGCTTTTATCTAGACTTTGGATGGTAAATGCTCAAGTCGAAATTCTGAATGTGTATGTTTTGGTTATGCTTGATGATTATCACATAAATTGTATTTTGAGTTTTAAGTTAGTTCCTACCACTAGGACTAAAGGGAGATTTGAGTAGAAGTGGAAGTGTAAATTAAGTGGAATTTTTGCTTTACCTTTTTTATTTTAGAGTTGTACTCTGATTTTTTTCCCCTTCCATGTTTTTAATATTTAATTTAGTGTATTTATTTTTATCCCTCACATGTTGCCAACCTTCTTTATATGAGGGAGCTTTAAAGAGCTCATGGAAAATGGGAATGAAAAGAGTGTAATTTTTCCACAACTTTTTTGAAGCCCCTTATGTTCTTGGAGTACTCGTGGTGTAGTGGTTGTGAGTTAGGCTGTGATCGCATGGAGCGGGAGAGAGACATGACTTTCTACTCTTCAGCTTTCTACTCCTGGAAACCCCTGGAGGTTGCTTTGAATCAACGTTCACGGGATGGCCTCCAGTGAGTTTGGTTTGCTTTTCTTATGTTCTTATGCAGTGCTGGTACGAATCAGAATCGATTTGATGGTGGTGAGTTTGGGTTTTGGTTCTATGATACTTGTTTGTAAAGGAGTGAAAAATATGGTCTAATTTTAATTAGCTGTATAAGTGCATTCTTATATAATATAATTGAGCAAGCTTTTAACTTTACAACTTTTGTTCTTTATAAATATTGTCTTTTAACTTTATGGCGAGTAGTCAGCCCAGTTTCTTAGCCAAATAAATGTTCCTGCGTATAAGACAATTATATTTAAATGCAGCTCCTATTGCTCATTGAAGAACAGTGGTGGTTCTGTTTAGTCCTTAGAATTTTATGACAAAAATTCTTCTGCTATTCAGTGTTTTCCCTACTTATGTATTACTGTGACCATCTTTAATCACTTCACTACATTGTTTTCATTTCATCATCCTGGGGTTGTGGGCTCACTGGCAGTGAGTTTTGAGGATTCTTTTGGGTTCACGTACTTGCTTTTGCCCTTACAAATAATACACAGCATCTTTATAGCATCCTATGTCCAATGAATATTCCTTGAATTTCTAAACTGAACTCACTGCCTTTGAGTCACTGCCCACTTGGAGAGACACGCTGATTCTGAGATTGTTTATGTGATAGAAGGTTCAGGGTTTCTCCCTCAGAACTAACTACTGGTGGTTTTGAACTTTGTGAATCCATGTGTATCACAATCCCGCACATAACTACTACACCAGCAAGGGCTCTCTCCTATATTTTGCTTTTTTTGAAGTGAACATTTTTGTATCAATTGACTAATTTTCTTTTCATTTTTTCAGATTTCCATAGGCTCTCTGAGAACTGGTATTTTATATTTCATGGTAGTAGCTTGATAGGATAATGGCATGTATTTCTATAAATAGGTGCAAAAGTCAAAAAGCATTTTTACAAAAGTATAGAATCCTTTATAAACAAGAATATCAATATGTGGAGCTGATATTTCTCAAAATATCCTTTGGTGAGGAGGTTAGACACTTTTGAAGGCAGGACATAGTTCCTTCCCTTCTTTATTTATACTACATGAAAGCTGCCATTTGAGTATCCTAAGGGACCTCAAATAGTACTCTTTTGACGTGTTCTTTGCATTTTGGAACAAGAAATGTGTGAAAAGCAAATATCAGGACTGTACAATGGATGGGCCAAAGTGTCCCCATGAATTTTTTTTTTAAAGAACAGCTCTTGCCACAATTGAATATTGAGTGGGTGCATTTTTAAGGGGGTACGGGGGTGGGTACGACCCACAGTACAACTTTCCCGGCCTTTTTGAAGTTTTGCATTTTCTAAAATTTCTTCATAGCAAGTCCCAGTGGTTGTTCTGTGTCCTCTGAAAAAAAATATTTATTAAGAATTACTTTTGTGGTGTCCCCATAACCAGATGCTGTAACCTGCTAAGTTGAGCCTGCCTCAGATTCATCTTTGAGGTCTTCCTGTCCTTTGTTAAAATGCTAGGTCCTGGCTGAGCCCAGGTGGCTTAGTGGTTGAGTGCGGGACTGCGGTCCACAGTCTTGGCAATTCAAATCCAGCAGCGGCTCTCTGGGAGCAAGACTGGGTAGCTCCCACAACCACCAGAGGGCAGTGCTGCCCCCCCACTCCAAAGATGCTTGATCCATCTAAAACTTAAGACAGTGTTTCTATATATTTGTTGCAAAACTTCAATGATTTGGCAGGATGCCCTCTTTGAGTGTCAAAAATTTGTTATTGGCCCTGATGTGCATTTTTTTTCCTTCCATGGCACAAAACATATCCTAGCAAGACCAAAACAAGTATATCATCGAGAAAGCTTGTTCTGTAGCTGTCCACCGATTGCAGACTTGTGTGAACCTGCTTTGTTTGGAATAAACCTGTGCTTCGTGAGATGGAACGGAGTCCTGGTGGTGTAGTGGTGATGCATTCGGCTGTGAACTGCTAGGTCAGCAGTGTGAAACCACCGAGAATGATGGGTGGTTCTACGCCCATAAAGAGTTGTCGTCTCCGAAACCTCTAGGGGTTTCCTGACTTACAGGGTTGCTGTCAGTTGGAATCAACTTGATGGCAGGGAGGGAGTTGAGGGAGTGAGTGAGAATATGAGGTAGAACCCGCTCCTTTCTGACTTGCCCTTGTATATTGGAAAGAGAGCTACCTACCAGGAGATCTTAAGGGGATAATTCTGCAATTGTTTCTACCTTGGGGGAAAAAAAAGTATTTTTCTCCCCTGGGTATTGCTAGCAAGGGAACTCTGGGGGTGCCCTCTGTAAGATGTATCTCAAAGTTGCCAGTCACTCCTAGAAAAAGATGAGGGGGTTTGCCGTTAGAAAGCTTTACTCTTGGGCTGAGCCCCGGTGGCGTAGTGGTTGTGCGTGGGACTGCGGCCCACTGGGACGGAGGTTCAATTCCAGCAGTGGGGCTGGGCCTCCTACTCCCACCACCGGAGAGCAGTGATGCCCCCCAAAAACAAAACAAAACAAAACAAAAAAAAGCTTTACTCTGAAAAACTTTGAGTCAGAATTGACTGTGGCAGTAGATGATGGTTTGGCATATTACTGTAGAATTTGTGACATGGCCTGAGTTTGGACTCAGACAGATTGAGGTTCAGATCTGACCAGCTTTGCAAAAAGAAGCTTTTGGAATGACAAGTGTTCTGAAACTGGATTGAAGTGATGATTGGACAGGTATATAAATTTATTAAAATGTGTCTATTTACTTAATTATAAGTAAATTTTGTGGAATTTAAATTATAACTAATAAACCTTCAACCAGGCATTTTGTCTTCCTGTTTACCATGTTTGTGATCTTAGGAAAGTCACATAATCCTGAACCTCCTTTTATTCATTTGTTGGATGAGTATAGTATTACCTGCTTTGCTGAGGTTGATGGTGAGATGAGGATTAAAAACTTTATAAGGGATGTCACGAGTCAATAGTACATGCTTAATTTATAGCTGCAAGAACTTAGCCATGTACAATTATGTAACATAATTACCATATTAAAAGTTGTACAACTATTCTTGCTGTTTGTTTCCATATTATTCCAATACCTTTAACAAACTCAATGTCTCATAAGCAATAAATCTTTCATTGCTGTTTTCCCAACCCTCCTGCCCTGCAATCAGCAATAGTCTGTGGTTTCTATGTATAATAAGTGTATAATAACACTACTACAATATTAGTGTTTTACCCCCCCTCCCCCCAGATTTAGTTTAATCGGCATGTTTTTTTAGATTCTTTATATGGCATACATCTGTTTATTTATTTTAACTCTTCATTGAGTTTTATGACCGTGTCTACAACATTTTGTTTATTTTGGCTATTGTGGATAGTGTGTTATAGTGAATACTGATGTACAACTTCCTCTTTGGGTACATGGCTTCACCTCTCTCCTTCGAATTGGGGTTGCTGGGTCCAGACTGGCTCACATTGGGTGTGCCATCTTTATTCCCCCTCTCCCTTCTTGGAGGAGGGTTCCCATTTCTCCACTAACTGTGTGGACACTTGCATTTTCCTTTGTGGTTTTTTTTGGGGGGCATCACTGCCCTTTGGTGGTCGTGGGAGCTATCCAGCCTTGCTTCTGGAGAGCCGCTGTTAGATTTAAACCGCCAAGCCCATGGGCCACAGTCCCACACTCAACCACTACGCCACCGCCACCAGGGCTCAGCCTTTTTTGTGTTTTTATCATTTCCATTCTAAGGATGAGGTGGTCTCTTTTTCCTCCCTTCAATTTTATTGACATAATTACCCTACTATGTATTTCAGTGGTTTGAACATTAAAGAGTCGTGCAGTCATCACTGCCATCAATGTTATAGCCCTCTATGCATTCTTCTGTGTTTGAGTTGACTCGACCCATAGCAACCCTTATGCCCAAAAGAATGCAACACTGCATCCTCACAGTTGCTTCTCTTCCTAAGCCCGTTGATGTAGCCGACTGTGTCAGTGCAGCTTGTCAAGGGCGTCCCTCTTTTTTGCCACCCCTCCACTCTACCAATCGCGGTGTCCCCTTCCAGGGACTGGTCTCTGCTGACAGTAGGTCTACAGCAGTGGTTCTCAGCCTGTGGGTTGCAACCCCTTTGCGCGTCGGATGGCTTTCACAGGAGTTGCTCGATTCATAAAGTGGCAAAATTACGGCAATGAAGTAACAACGAAAATAATTTTATGGTTGGGGGTCACCACAGCATAAGGAACTGTATTAAAGGGTTGAGGCATTAGGAAGATTGAGAACCATTGGTATAAAACGTAAGATGATGAACCTTGCTTCTGAGGAGCACTATGCCCATACATCTAACACAGGTCAGTTTATCGTTTTACTAGTCTGTGGTCCTCTCAGTATTCTTCTGTAGCACCAAAAGTCAAATGCATTCATTTTGTATTCCATATTCAGTGTCCAACTTTCACATGCATCTGATGCAATAGAGAATAGTGTGGCTTGGATCAGGTGCACCTTGGTCCTCAAAGGAACATCCTTACTCTTCAGTACTCTTGAAGAGGTCTGTATAGTAGATTTACCTAGTGCAAGATGTCTTTTGGGTCTCTTGACTGCCTTTACAACTTCCACCTTTATTTTCTCCATTTGTCATGATGTCACCTATTGGTCCACTCGTGAGGATTCTGGTCTTCCTTACATTGAGCTGTAATCCATATTGCAGGCTGCAATCCCTCATCTTCATTAGCTACTTGATCAAATTCTGCTCACTTTAAGCAAACAAGGTGGTCTGCATACTGTAGGTTGTTCATAGGCCTCCTGAGATAATCCAGCGGCTCTGATGATTTGCTCAGCCCACGGATAGAATGAATATAATGAGAGGATACAATCCTAATGTACATCTTAACTGATTTTAAACCACAAACCACACAGCATTCCCATGTTCTGTTTGCACAACTGTCTTTTGATCCTACACTGCTTCCTGAAATGATTGACTGTCACCTAGTTCTTTTTAGTACAATGACTATATTCTTCCCATTTTCTCTTGATGATTCCTGCATCATTCAGTATTTTGCCTGTAGAATCTTTCAAAATTGCAGTTTGAGCTTGTCTGTCAGTTGTACTTGTGTGATGCTGAGATGGTATTTCAAATGTCACCATTTCAACATTTCAAATGTTCAATCCCAAGTGAACAGTTTTCAGCTGAGCTTCCAGACTAAGAACAGATAACAAAGAGGTTTTTGAAGGAAGAAGTGGCCGAAATCTTTATGCATAATTTTGAAACATTTTCAAATACTGAAAGAACATTGTTGGAGATAGTACTGGCAGATGGACTCTTTGAGTCTGAGGGCACTTGAAATGTGACTGAAGAGGAGCTGATTTCTTGTAAGGGAGTGGACCCTGGGGATGCAAGTTGGGTAGGGCTTATGGGAGTATTCAGATTTTCATTTACTGTTGGGACATGACTCAAGGTATAGATAAAGAGCTGCAAAAATCTGATGATTAGAATTTGGAATGTGTGAAGTATGAACTTAGTGGTCTAAAATGAAATATGTAACTTATTTCTAAAATGAACATCGATATCCTAGGTGTTAGTGAGCTGAAATAGACTGGTATTGACCATTTTGAACCAAAATCATATGATTTACTATGCCGGGAATAACACATTCAAGGCTCATGGTATTCATTGTCAGAAAGAATCTTGTTAAATCCATTATGAAGTACAATGCTGTAATTGAATTATTATATCTATCCACATTCAAGGAAGTCCAATCTTTACAGCTATTATTCAAATATATGCACCAATCACAAAAGCTAGTGATGAAGAAATGGAAGAATTCTAACAACAGCATCAGTTGGAAATTAATCAAATATGCAATCAAGATGCATTGATAGTTATTGGTGATTGGAATGCAAAAATTGGAAACAGGAAGGAACAGTAGCTGAAAAATAAGGACTTAAAAGATAAAGAAAAAACGGAACTTGATATAAATGAAGCTGGAGATAAAATGATAAAATTCTTCAAAACCAATGATTTCCCCATGACAAATTCCCTTTTTTCAGCTGCACAAAAGATGGCTATACACAAGGACTTCCCCAGGTGGAACAAACAGAAATCAATTTGGGAAGACAATGGAGAAGCTCAATATCAACAACTAAAATCAGAATAGGGGGCGACTGGAACAGACCATTAGTCGCTCATATGTAGGTTCAGGATAAACTTGAAGAATATTAAAACAGAAGCCACAAGAGTCAGTATATAACCTTGAGTCTGCCCCACTTGAAATTCGAGAACCTCATCAGATTAGAGGCACTGAATATTAGCGGCAGTGACAGAAGACCTGATGAGCTGTGGGAGCACATCAAGGCCATCATTCATGAAGGCACAAGGTCATTAAAAAGAAAGAAAGATCAAAGTGGATGTCAGAAGAGACTTGGAAACTTGTTTTTATTATGGAGTAGCTAAGCGAATGGAAGAAAGGATGAAGTCAAGGGGCTGAATTAGGAAATTTCAAAGGGTAACTAGAGATGACAAAGTCAAATATTATAATGAAATGTGCAAGGGTGTCTAGAACTAGAAAGCCAAGAGAACACGTTCAGCAAGCATGAAACTTAGAGAACTCATTCTTGTGCTCACCAGCCATTTGGGTTTTGGTTTACATCTCTCATATTTACAGAGCCCAGGTGACCTAGTAGATTCAATAATGGTCTGCTAAATCCAACATTGGCAGTTCAAACCCCTCAGCTACTTCACTCTGTGGGAGAAAGATGAGTCTGCCTTCCCCTGTAATGATTCATTGTCTCAGAAACCCTTTACCCTAGACTACGGGGAGACTGCGTCAGTTGACTCAAGGGCAGTGACTAAGGTTGAGGATCATTCATGTACTTTTAGCGCGCTGAAGGTCCTCTTTAGTGAAATGACTCTTCAAGTGTTTTGCCCAGTTCTTGTCTTTGTTGTTAAGTTGTAGGCATATTTCATATATATTGGAAATTAGACAGTTGCTGGATCTATGATTCTAAAACATTTTTTCCCCATCTGTCTTTTAATCTTTTTTGATAAGGTTCTTTGATGAACAAAAGTAGTTAATTTTTGGGAGGCCCCATTTTCTTATTTTGCCTTTGTGTAGTTTGTATTTTTGTTGTCGTATGTGATAAAACCACACTAACTCTTCCATGGAGTTGATAGCAACTTATGGCGACCCCATAGGACAGGGTAGAGCTGTCGTCCCGGTGAGTTCCTGAGACTTGAACTTTCTGGGAGTTGAAAGTCTCGTCTTTCTCCTGTACAGCTGGTGGTTTGGAATTGCATATTTTGCAGTTAGCAGCTAAGTGTGTAGCCAGTATACCACAGGGCATTAAAAAGCTAGATGCCCCCCTGCCCCCTCCCCCCCTCCGGTCGTGCCATGTAAGTTTAAGAGATTCCAGGTTTCATCTCTTTAACTAGTCATATATGTGGAGCAAACATGAATTTGTTGCCACCTCTGGAACGGTAAACTCATTGTGTGCTCATATGATAATATATTGAAGAATCTGTCAAAGTTGACAGATGGCAGTGGGTAGTTTCTTACGGTACAAATAGATTTAAGTGCCCTCAAATTCTCTAAAAGTCTTTTTCAAACATAAAGGAGAAAGAGGAAGTTTTCTCTTCCCCTGAAACTCCCTCAGAGGCAGTTCCTAAATTCTACTCTGCCCAATAGGATCGCTATGGGTTGGGATTAACTCTATGGTAGGGAATTAAAAATGGGGGGGAATATATATGCTGTATGTGTAATGTTTTACATATATATTTCCATTTTCTTACATTGTTTTTGAAGGACATTTATTGCCTAGTTTGCACTCTAAAATACTACAACAAATTTCATCTCTTGAGGTCACTAACAACCCAGTTGCTTTTTTCAGTCCTAATTCTGTAACACGAGAACATTATGTTTTATTCCTTGCAACCTTCTTGAGCTAGGACTTTGAAGTGAACACAGGTTCACGTGGCTTTTTAGGTTTATATTTCTTTTGAGACCTTTTTTGTGTGCTCCATAGCTGACTCACAGTAACCCCGCAGGAAAGAGAACTACTGGGTTTTCAAGGTTGCTGCCTTGTCAGAAGGGACCTGCCAGCTCTTCCTCCCATGGAGCAGCTGGTGGCGTCAACGGTTTGATTAGTTAGTGCTTGCTCTGCCACCCGGCCTTCTTTAAGTCTTTAAATCGTCCCTATTACTCTCCCAGGAGTCAGAACTGAGAAGTGACCAGGAGTTTGGCTTTTGGATTTGGTTCCTTAAGTTGCCATCCTCAGCTTTCTCTTGCTTTTTCTGGACTTTTTACCTGAGACCATTGTGTTAGAAAATGGGAAATTTATTTAACAAGGTATTTTCTTCTTATTCCTTATGCCAGTTGGCAGCCAGATTAATTTTTCCCAAAGCATTGTCTAATCACCTAAGTTGACAAAACTTCATCGATTTCTCTTGGAGTGTAAGCTCCTTAAAAAGTGGAAAGCATCGGGGCTGAGGTGGCGTAGTGAGCGGTTGGGTGCGGGACTGCGGCCCACTGGGTTGGTGGTTCAAATCCAGCAGCAGTTCTCCAGGAGCAAGGCTGGGCCTCCTACTCCCACCAGAGGGCAGTGTTAACCCCCCCCCCCCCAAAAAAAAGCTATAAGAGCCCCCAATAAAGTCATTGGGAAAGAAACAGAAAAAAAAAGTGGAAAACATCTAGGAAGTATCTTATGTGGATGTTTTATTAATTTGCGTCAGATAGGTTTGCACTGTTAAATATGGGGAAGAGCTTATGTATGGATAGATATAAATTGAGGTGTGTTGAATGCCAAACAGAAATTAATTAATAGGATGAGTTAAAATATGCACATTGGAAAGGACACGTCTGCAGTCCAACAGGTCTCCCAACTGAGCTATTTCAGCCAGCTGTTGAAAGGACTCTTCTTAAAGTATTATTTTGGTTATAAAAAGAAAGCGTGTCCTTACTTTATCCATTTTGTAGTAGTACTAAAATATCTGATGTAGACACGTAGTTTGCTTACAATTCCACTCTTCTTGAGACCACTGTTTAAACTTTTAAAATACATTTTTCTTATTTTTCCTTTGTATGACAGTAAGATACTGCATACTGATAATTTGCCAACAGTTGGGATACTTGACACAAGTCTGGCTTTCTTGTAGCCCCATCCGTGCAGTCCACTTCCATAAAACTTAGTCTTATGGGCTGAGCCCCGGTGGCGTCAGTGGTTGAGTGCGGGACTGCGGCCCCCAGGCTTGGTGGTTCAAATCCAGTGGCGGCTCTCAGGAGCAGGGCTG
>PVJH01041647.1:0-14820 GCA_004026705.1 Nesogale talazaci | reverse complement strand
GATTTTAGATGCATAAGACATAGCACCCTCCCTACCCACCCCCCCCCACCCTGTTGTCGATCACAGATGGCCACTTATATAGAAAGTGGCTCTGCCATATGCTAGAGCCTTCCTGAAGAAAAAAAAAAGTTTTTTTAAGGCAGCTGCTATTGTGTCAACCCCATCCACCTCATGGTGACCGACTGCTGTCAGAGTGGAACTGGCTGCTGTTTCAGAAATAGGCCTCCCTGGGACTCTCTCCAGACCTTTCTGAAGCTTCTCAAAATTTCCAGAAGTGGCCCCTTCTGAGCCTGGTCTATGGGTAGCATCTGTGGCCAT
Source organism: Nesogale talazaci (assembly GCA_004026705.1). Classification (NCBI taxonomy): domain Eukaryota; kingdom Metazoa; phylum Chordata; class Mammalia; order Afrosoricida; family Tenrecidae; genus Nesogale; species Nesogale talazaci. The sequence goes on along the minus strand of PVJH01041647.1, from coordinate 14,502 downwards.
CGCAGGATACACTGAGAACTTTAAAGACAGTGGCAAGAGACGTGGCCCCAGAAACAATTTTCTTTTTTCTCCTGATAAGATGTCTATCTCAGCCATCCATCTCCCTCTGGCAGGGACAGAAGGAAATGAAAACGCCAAGCTGAGGAGAGGGACTGCTTTGTTCAGCAGGAGATAACTAATAATGGGCTGGACGGGTTGCTCTCCCTTGCTTCAAAAGACTCCTGTCTGAGCTGGACGGCAGGAGCCAGCTATGGACTTTCCGGAGAGCCGTGCCTCAGATCTCTGTCTCTAACACAGACAGACATGTGCTTCAAGGATTTAGGTGAGTGTTTCAGAAGTCATGTCCGATCAACAAATACTTGTTGCTGCACTAAGGACTCAAGTCCTTCTTCATTGTGTCTTCTTGGTCTGGAAGCACTGCTGAAACCCGTTCATTGAGGGTGATGGGTGGCCCTGCTGGCCTTTGGAATGCCAGGGACACAGAGTCCAGCATCACAGCAACACACGAACCGCCACGGAACAGCCAGCTGACACACGTGTGGTGGGGATTCACTCCCTAGACTTCCACTAGCCAGTTGCTTTTTCACAGCTCGTTCTCTTCTAATTGTTTCAATCCCCTCCCTCTGCCACGTACACCGTCACATGTAGAGGGAGACCCGTGGTGGGCTGTAGCCATGAGCTCCACACAGCCCTTGCGAGGTTGGAGCTGGAGGGAGCAGCGTGGCCTTCTGTCGTGCATAGGCTCCCTGCGAGTGAGGACTGACCTTCCAACAGTGCATGATATGCTGGCTGGGGGCTGGCCTGGGGGAAGGATGCCTCCCCTGGGGCCTGACAAGATGGCATGCTGCTGGTTGACTCTGCCAGGTGAGATTACCCATAGCTGTTGTTTGGTTTTGTCTTTGTTCTCAAATTCTCCCGTCCTTCAGGCAAGTTCTCCAGAGGGGGCCTCTTCTTGGAGAAGGCCATCGTGCTTGGTAGAGAAGTGCAGAGAAAAGAGGGAGGCTCTCCGCCAGACTGTGGACACAACGGCTGCCGAGGCGCAGAACAAAGGGGACGAGGACGCCGCTGTGCGTGGGAAGGCAGGTGCACGCAGCTAACAACAATGGCCACGGGCCTCCTCTCTGACCTCCACAAGCACTGGGCTTACTTTCGGAAATGGCTTTGAGGAGGTTGACTTCCAGGCTGTCTCTGTGTTCCCTGCCCCAGGCCCACACCTCTCATCAGCCGAAAACAGTCGCCTCTGTCCAACGCAGACCCACCCTTAAAGCAGACCTTCTCTTTGCCTGCTTTACTCGAGCCTTGTCTTCAGCTGTCAAAGCAATGAGGAGAAACTGGCCTTACAACAGGACTTCAGCCGCTCACTACAAGGTCAGGGGTTCAAGCCCACCAGTCCCACAGAAAGATGGGGCTGCCAGCTTCCAGAAAGAAGATCACTTCGGAAACCCTAGGAAGCAAGTCTCCTCGACATGATGGAAAATCAGAATAAAACACTGACAGGCTGTGGGGCTCCTCCCCAGCCTCTCGCCCTCCCCTGGGGGAAGGATAATTAAGTTTGGTGTTTTGCCAGGGCCTGGAAGACAAAGGCCGTCATTTCCTGTGCACAGACCTGATTCAGGCTCCCCCTGCTGGGAAGTCTACTTTCTAAAGGACCTGAAGGTCAGGGGGCTCTTTAATGGGCTCTCTGCCCTGAACTAAATGTTCTGTAAATAATTAGACATTAAAGGCTGGGAATCATAAAGCCGCCGCCATCCGTGGGCAGAGCACTAACTAATTAGTAGGACTTGCTCTTGCTGATCATTAAATCCCCGGGTCTGAAATGTCCCCGTGAGGGGGAGGTAGATTTTGCATTCTTGTCTAATATCGATATTTATGGTCCTTTGTTTTCCAAAGAGCAGATGTCTCACCCCGTGGATGCCGGGCTGGTCAGGCTTCCAGTTCCTCATCCCCATCCTGAAACGATGGCAGCGCCGGCCTCCTTCATCCACAGTGTTACCTGAAAAACTTCTCTCTCTCTCTCTCTCTCTCTCTCTCTCCTCTTATTTTTTGAATCAAAAGAAGAAGGAAGAACAGCAACACAACAACAAAGCAATCAATGGGCTGGATCATGCTCCAGTCGGATTTAAAAGGCTGGATGCTGTGGATGGGGATGGTACAAATGGGATTAGCTGGCTGGCTCAGAGCAGAGGTCAGGAACGGCAGCTCATGAATATTCATATAGGATGGAATGCAAGGAGAGCAATTTCCTAGAGAAGCCCTCCGCCCTCCAGTCAGGGCCCCACCCTCTGGCTCCAGGTCTTCTTCGTCTGATCTCCTAGTCAGAGCCCCAAGGCTGATCTTCTTCCCCGGGCTTCAGTGGGGGATCAATAAGATCGTTAACTGGATCATATTAGCAATTGTTATTGTAAAGTCCTGTCTCCCAACTCTTCTTGATGTGCCGCTTCACGGCTTTCTGTACTTTGAAAATGAACAGCCAGCTTCCCCTAAAAGTGAGTGAAAATCAATTCTGGTTAAAAATACAGCTGACTATTTAGTATATCTTCCTAAGCAGCTAAGGGCCATTCTGGGGCGGTGGCAAAAAAAAAAAAAACCCACAAAATTGGACAAAAAACTTGATGGGCCTGAAGGGTGGCCTGACCCCCTCCTCCTGTCCTCATCAAGATGACAATTGTAGAAGAAGGGGCACCTCTGTGGTCTTCCCTGGCCACCAGCATGCACAGTCATCTGGAACCTGTCATTCCTGGATGGCCCCATCGCCCTGTCTCCAGTGTGGGCTCGCAGACTCAGACTCCTGGAGAGAAGAGAAGGTGGTCTATTTGACACAGACGTGCAGAGATGCTGGTTGGTGAGTCCCCTCCCTGCTGCAGAGAACATCGCCATTTTTTAAGGTCCCGGGTGTGTGCCTGACTCTAAGCGAGAGCGTCCCTGCCATCTGGTGTGAGTGGCCCTCTGGGACAAAGTAGAAGTGCCCGGTAGGTTGCTGAGAGCCTGACTGTTGAGGGGAGTCAAATCCTCCTCGCTCTCCCTCAGAGCAGCTGGCGTGTTCAAACTGTCAACCTCGAGATTAGCGGCCCAATGCAGACGCGCGGCCACAGGCCCCTGAGAGGGCAGCATGGTGAGACTTCCTCTTACAGACTTAGGATATGTTGCCAGGAGAGACCGGTGTGTGAAGAACGACATCATGCTGGGTGCAGCGGACGTTCAGGGAAGAAAGAGGCGGGCCTCCAATGAGATGCACGGACACAGGGGCTGCAATAATGGACTCACGGGTGTGCACAATGGGGAGAAGGGGGCAGGAGTGGACAGTGTTTCCTTCCGCTGTGTATCCGGTCACTGAGGAGACCCCACTTGAGGGCCCCTAACAACAACTGAACGAGAGGTGGGGACTTGCAGCCCGCCCAGCGGACGTGGACAAGAGGCTGGGAATCAGCTTCAGGAAGAGGACAGCCAAGAGCCCCGTGTGGGCAGTTCAACTCTTAACTCGCCGCAGCCTCTCTATCCGTCAGAAGCAGCTCCCTGGCGCTGAGTGTGGTTTGCATTTTGGTTTACACTTGGTGGAGTTTCCCCTCTTGCACAAGGCACTTTCCAATTTTCCAATCATGAGGGAAGGAGGGAGGGAGGAGAGGTGCCCTGCAGAGATCCAGGAGGGCGAGGGGGGAGGGGCTGAGGATTTTTTTTTTTTTTTAATCAATCAGCTCCTGGCTCAGAAGGAGCCACGCCAGTGAGATGCCCATATCAGGGGCATCCCAGGGGCTGAAATGAGAGTAATTGTCACCTCGGGCTTCCAGTAGGCTGGGAGTCCTGTGGACACGCAGGATGGATGGCCTCTCAGAGACAGTCTGCGAGGCTCACAGCATGCTACCTGAGCGCCGTTCTCGCAGCCCCAGATAGTGCCTATTATTTATCTCATTATTTTCTGCACAATAAAACAAATCGGACCATTGATCTCCCGTGAATGAATATTATTACACGCTTTGGCAGGGACACAAAGGCAAATTGAGCTTACCGTGGAGATGATCAGGGTTCTCCTTTTATATTAAAATGCCTAGAAACTTCCCGGGAGGCTGTGTCAAAGGTAAGATTTATCCACTGTAGTCCATTTGCGAATATGGTCCGGGTCCCAGGGTCAGTTCCCAGGCTGAGTACAGAAACCCATAGCACCTGAAGAGAAAAACTGAAAACCAGGTGCTTTTTCTAACACAAGGAAAGTGCACAGGGAATATATACAACATGCCATCCTGTGTGTATGTCTCTCTCTATATAGATATTCTTATCACAATGTCTCCATAACAATACTCTGTGAGGGATCCCTGGTCATTTGGTGTGTTAAACATTGGACTGCTAACTACAAGGCTGGCAGTCCCAGCCCATCTCGCTATTAAGAAGAAACATGAAGTTTTCTACTTTGGGAGAGATTTGAAGTGTCAGCAATGCTAAGAAGCAATTCCATTCTGTCCCATTACATTGGCACGGAAGAACTGACGTTGCATCAGTCTACATGTGTATGTTGGAATAGATATACTATGGCGTTCCCTCCAACTCAAAATGACACTGTATCAAACAGAAAAGCCAACACGCAACTCAGTCCTCATGATGCTCTGACCTTTGCTTTCATTATTTTCACAGCCGCTGTGCAATCCATCCCCCTGTGGATATTCATCCCCCCCAATCAATTTATTGACATGTACCTAGCAGATCATACAACTTAATAGCTGAGGCCTAGTAGGAAGACTTGTGCAATCATCACCACCGTCGATTTCAGAACATTTTCTTCTCGGACTCATAGTTGTTAGCTCCCCGTGCCTCACCCCCCAACCTCCCCTCCCAGGCTCCTAGGTAATTATGAATCCAGCTATGATTTCTCCAGATGAAACGCTGCTGAGTTTTATATAGGGAAAACCACGCAAACCACAAACAACAGTGGTAAAACAGAGCAGAGGATACCTCACCTGAAAAGAGAGCAGGAATATTAAAACAGAAACAACGTTGAAATAGGTCAAAGGGAGACCGAATCCACTGCATTTGCAGACCCTCCACTTTCACAAGCGTGATGTCCTTTTTCTGGAACTGGTCCTGCTGGATGACACGTCTGAAGCACAGGAGACACAGCCTGGACATCTCACTTCTAAGGAACCTTCTGGAGGTACTTCTTCCCAGACAGGCTTATTCTCTCAGCAGACCACAGTACTTTAATATTCTTTGTCACCATCGTGATTTAAATGTATCGATTCCTCTTTGGTCCTTCTTACACAGTGTCCAACTAGCCTATGAAACAATTGAAAGCACCACGCCTCGGATCAGGTTTACGTCAGTCCTCATAGTGACAGCCTTGCTTTTCAACACATTGGAGATGTCTTATGCAGTCGGTTTACCTAATGCAATCTTTCCTGTGATCACTTGATTACCGTTTTCATGAGCACTGATCTGGGGATATAAATAAGCAGGATGGAATCCTCTACTCATACAAACACACCTAGAAACATATCTGCATGTCAAGGCACCCTAGTGGCTTCGTTACTTAAGCTTTGAGCTGTTACCTACAAGGTGGGAAGTTTGAATCCAGAAGTCACTCCAAGGGAGATGGCTGAATCTGTCTGCCCCTGTTGTCTGTATCAACAACAATATAGAGCAGTGTCACTTGACCCCGAGGCAACTATGAGTTGGAATTGACTTAATGGTAACCTGAGTGATTCGGATAAGCCCATAATCAAATATATTTAAATAAAATATTCTGAAATAAAAGTTCTAACTGCATCGTACCCTCTAAATGCCTCATATTTTCCTCCCCTGGATTTTGAGCCTGGTTTCGACAGAGGCACAGTTTTTAAAGTCTCCTGAGGATGTGAAATGATTATATATCGCAATCCTCTAACCTCTAGCAAATAATGTGAAATTAAAATTCTCTGTTGAACAATGGATGAAAACGATCTCTTTTTTTTAAAAATAATTTTTTGGGGGGCTCTTACAGCTGCTACAACATTCAGTACATCATTTGTAATCAAGCACATTTGCACACATGTTGCCACATACTTTTCCAAACATTTTCCACTTGAGCCCTTGGTACAAGCTCCTCTTTAAAAAACAATGACAACAACAACAACAAAACTCCCCTTTCCCCTGCTCCCCCCTTTTTTAATGAATCATTTTATTGGGGGCCCATACAACTCCCATCACAATCCCTAACAGCATCAGTTGTATGCAGGCCACGTTTACACACCCATTGCCATCATCACTCTCAAAACATTCTCCCTCCCTCCAGGCCCCCATTATCAGCTCCCTATATTACCCTTCTTCCCCCCTTTCCCCTTGAACCCTTAGCAATTTACAAATTATTTTTTCATCCTGTACACTGTACAATGTGTCCCAACACTCACTTCCCTGTTGTCCATGTCCCAGAGAGGAGGCTACCTGTAGATCCATGAAGTTGGTTCTCCCTTTCTATTCCTCCATCCCTCCACCCTCCTGTATTACCACTCCTATTACTAGTCTTGATGGATCATCTATCCTAAGTTTCCCATGTTTCCAACTTCACTGTACATCTCCTTGTCTAGCTGGATTTATGTGGTAGAATCGGGGTCATGATAGTGGGTGGGAGGCAGCATGGGAGCCAGAGGAAGGTTGCATATTTCATAGTTCATACACTGTATCTCAACTGGCTCATCTCCTCCTTGTAACCTCTCTGCAAAAGGATGTCACCTCACCTATTGATGGGCTTTGGGTCCCCAATCTGTACTCCCCCTCATTAATAATAATATAATTTTAGCTCATTGATGCCTGACACCAGATCCCTTCACCACCTCATGATCACACAGGCTGGTGTGCTTCTTCCGTGTGGGCTTTATTGCTTCTGAGCTGAATGGCCGTTGGTTACTCAAGCCTTAAGACCGCAGACGCTGTATCTTTTGGTAGCCGGGCACCATCAGCTTTCTTCAACACATTTGCATATGCACACATTTGTCCTCAGCGTATTGTTTATATCTCCACAGGGAAAGAGGGACCAAACTTAAACCCGGAGGCCCAGCATGTGAATGCAGCATGACAGCATGGAGTGGAAAACCAGTGGAGGAACCTGAGAACACAACCTCAACCCCAACTATAGGGGCAGCCACCTCTCTACCAGAGGAAGCTGCCTTGGAAGCCAGCACTGAAGCTGAAGCTTGGGGAGTGAGATAAAACTGACCAGAGCACATGAGAACAAATGAAAGGGGAGGAAGAGAGAATGACGTGCATCCTGGCCCACCGAGCCTTCAGGGCAATAATCCCACTCAGAACAGCTAATGCACAAAGAGGACTGCACGGCCAGCCACATTATGAAATACGGCTACCCTCGCAGACCCAAGGCCTATTGGGGCCAGGAAGAAGAAGCGGGGTCAAGATTATACCCTGTCGGACACAACCACACCAATGCAAAGCACTAAGAGTATGCAACAGAGCGTAGAGTCACAGATGGAGTGACAAGGATATACTTTGGGGCCAGGGTATTGGCACCCCATCCGACTCAACCAGGGGTCACTCTAAGAGGTCAACTACAAACCTTGAACTTTATACAGGTTCTTATATTGCTATTATTTTTATTATTCTGTTACATATTGTATAGTACATTGAGGGGGTTTCTTGCTGTTGTTATCATTGTTTTATTTGCTTAAGTTGCTCCATTTTAGGAGACCTTTCTTGTACATATTGCTACCTCTACAGGTCTATCTAGACAAAATAGCCTGGACAAAGAGGTTGGAGGTGAAAATGACAGGACTAATGGGTCCAGGGTAGGGGACATTGAAGAGGGGGAGGAGCGGGAAAGGTGGTGATGTCGACCAGCCCAGGAAAAAGGGAATAACAATTGATACAAATGCAGGGACAAGGTGGGTGAGAGAAGGCCAATAGGGATTGATTAAGACTAATGTAACAGAGAAAAAATACTGAAACCCAAATGGAAAGTAAGCATGATAGCGGGACAAGAGGAAAGCAAATGTAAATAGAGGAAGGAACTGGGGGATAAAGAATATTTATAGAGGTTCAAATACAGGTATGTACATAGGGGCATATATTTATGTGAGGATGGGGAAAGAGATTAATGTGTATACTTATAGGGTTAGTAGTAGGACAACAGATGGGCATTGGACCTCCACTCAAGTATCTCCTCGGTTCAAGAACACTTTGTTCTATTAAATTGGCATTTCAAGATGCTCACCTTTCTGACATGATCACTGAAGACAAATGTGTACATAAGCAAAGGTGGCAAAGAAAGCTGATGGTTCCCAGCTATCAAAAGATGGATCGTCTGGGAACTTAAAGGCTTGAAAGTAAACAGCAAAGCCCACATGAAAGAAGCACACTAGTTTGTGGAATCATGAGGTGTCAAAGGGATGAGATATCAGGCTTCAAGAACTAAAAAGCATAACATTGCATGCTCACTTTCCTGAAAACGACCTCTTATGGATTGCGTTTTGACACATTTTTAGACATTTTGTTAAAGAGCCTGGCTGCTACCAGAAATGTCGGTGGTTCAAAACCACTGCTTGTTCTGAGGAAGTAGAACAGCAGTGTGTTTCATAAAGATTGTCAGACTGTAGGCTGCTGTCAAGTCCTTTCTAACCCACAGCTTACCGATGAACAGCAACAGGAAGCCCCGGCCATTCCTACATCATCCTCACAGTTGTGCTTACTTTTGAGCCCATTGTTGCAGTCATTGTGTCTACCCATCTTGTCTAAGATCTTTCTCTTGTTTTCTGTCCCTCCACTTTACCAGGATGATGTCCTTCTCCAGGGACTGGCCTCTCCTGACCACATGTCCAAAGTGTATGAGATGAAGCCTCACCCTCATTGCTTCTAAGGAGCATTTAGGCCGAACGTCTTCCAAAACAGATTTGCTTGTCCTTTTGCCAGTCCATGGTCCTGTCAATATTCTCACCCACACACTGTAATTCAAGTGCATCAATTCTTCAGTCTTCCTTATTCAATGCCCAAATTTCACATGCTTATGAGCTCATTGAGAATACTAAGACTTGGGTCAGGAGCACTTTTGTCTTTAAAGAAACATCCTTTCTTCTCAATACATTAAAGAGTTCTTGTGCTACAGATTTGCTCAATGCAAAATGTCCTTTGGGCTTTTGACTGATACTTCCAGGAGCATCGATTGTGGGTCCACAATCCTTGGCAACTTCAACCTTTCCTCCATTTAGTATGAAGACTGAAATTCTCTTGGAATAGTTCTACTCTGTCCAATGGGGTTTCCGTGGGTCAGAAGAGACTTGAAGGCCATGGGCTTGGGTGTAGGAGAACTGGTTGGATGATTCAGGGAACACATTCAGGAGCTCACCAAAAAGTCAGTGACTTAAGGTCACCACCAGGGCCACTCTGGAAGAAAGACTTGGTGATCTTCCCTTGAGAGACCAGCCATTGGACAACTTAAATGCACAGTTTTACTTGAACTCACGGGGAGTGAATAGAGGTCAGTTCAACAGCAAGTGGTTGGATTGACTTGTAGGACCTTACACTTCCCTGAGACAACACTTCTGTGTGCCCTCTGGCCATCGAGATGTAGCTCTTGAAATGGCAGAGTCAAGACTTCTGAGCTCTCCTCTCCATGCTTTGCCCTGCTGCTACTTCTGAAACTCTTGCTATTTTTATCCCTTGTCTAAACTAAATACGGGAAGAGTCCCCAAGGAACAGACTGGGAAGGATTTCATGATGTCTTAATAGCAGTGCATACATGTGAATGGACCTTCAGTTTGAACAAGGAACAGCTAAAATTATAGGTTACAAAATTCTGCCATTTCTATGTATATTTATGTACATATACATACATAGACACAAACCTCACAAACATGTACAATATGTGTGTAACCCACACCTCACATATACTATGTAGTTTATATATACAAGCAATATATATACAGTATTGTATATGCAGAGGTGCATACCTCACACCTCACAAACATGCACACACATTTCACAACTTATATATACATATATATAGTATGTCACATGCACCTCAAAAACCTGCTGTGTAATCATATGCATGTTAGGTGTGTGACTGTGTGTAGTATGAGTGTATTGTGTGGTATGTAATGCTTTAGCTGTGAGGGAGGGGATTGCTTATATCTCCACAAGAGAGGGAGTGAGGGAACAGACCTGAACAGACCTGTGTGTCAAGACTTGAATGCAACATACCAAGACGAAGCAGAGAACCAACAGAGAAATCTGCAACATGGCCCCCATCCCAGCTATGTGGCCCCCCTCTGTAAAAGAATGCACTACAGAGGACAGCACTGAAGCTACAGTTCATGGAGAGGGGTGTGTCTTCCCAAAACACAGGGAAGCAAACTAAAAGGGAAGGAAAGAGATCACACAACACAACCTGACCCACCAACTCCTACGGACAATGCTCCTGCTCAAAGCAGCCATTGCACAGAGCGGATCAAAGGCCAGCCACACCACAAAACACGGTATCCCCTCACTGACCCATAGCATCGTGGGGGATAACTCTGTAGACACAGTGTGAGAATTGTGCCTAATCTGCCCCTACAGACCAGGGTGAAACATGAAGTGTGTGTAACAGAGCAGCAAGGGGAGCAAAGCAATCCTGTCCCAAGGAATCCCCAAAATAGACTTTGAGGTAATACCGCATCAGACTCAACTGGAAAACACTCATAAAGGTCAACAGACAGACCTGGAACTATTTATAGGCTATATTTATTGTTGTTTTTTGTATTGTTTGTTTTATTCATGCCTATCCAGATAAGATAGGTAGGATAAATAATCCTGAGGCGAAAACAGCAGGATCAATGATACAGGATCAATGGTACAATGGACATGTGAGAGAGGGAGGTTGGGAAAGGAAGGATGAGATCCACAAACCCAGACACAAGGGAACAACAACTGATCTAAAATCGATGGCAAGGAGGGCATATGATATCTTCTGTGGTTCATCAAGTGCAATGTAGCCTAAAGGAACTACTGGGAGGAAAATGAAGGTCAAACATGTCAGTGAAATAGAAGGAAAGTAAAAGGAAATAGAGGTAAGAACTAGGAGGTAGAGGACCTTTATAGAGGTCTAAATATAGGCATGTACATATGTAAATATGTTCATAAATAATGATAGGGACATAATTTCTATGTATATGTATTATGTATCAAATAAGAATGTATCAGACAGACAGTGGGTCTCTACACAAGTACTCCCTCAATGCAAAAACACTTTGTTCTAATAACTCAGTATTCTGTGATACTCACCTTCCCGACATGATAATAAAAGACAAAATGGGTGCATAAGCAAATATGGTGAAGAAAGCTTATGGTATCTGGATATCAAAAGACATAGGATCTGGAGTCTTAGAGGCTTGAAGTTAAGCAAGCAGCCATCTAGCAGGGAGGCAAATAAGCCCACACAGAAGAAGCGCACCAGCCTGTGTGATCATGAAGTGCCATTGGGATCGGGTATCAGGCATCAGAAGACCCACAAGAATCATATGGATGAGAATGAAGGGAGTCAGATTGGAGACCCAAAGCCCATCAATAGATGGTTAAACATCACCTTACAGAAAGGGCACAAAGAAGGGAAGAGCCAGCCAGGGTGCATTATAGCATCAATAGACCATACAACATTCCTCTAGTTCTTTAATGCTTCTTCCCCATGACTCCAATTCTATCTTACTGTATTAGTCTGGGTAGATGAGAGGAATGAATCCACAGAAACTTATATGTGTGAGAAAGATTTATATAAAGCATAAGTAAGTGTACATTAAGAAAGCATCCCAACCCAGTGCTGTCCTCCCTCATAAGTCCAACCATAGGCCATATGTCTGACACCGATCTACAAATCCCTCCTCAATTTCACAAAACACGTGCAATGATGCTGACTGCATGAGGAAAGCTGAATCAGTGAGTGAGTCAGCATCTCAGCACTGACAGGGGTCTCTACATGTCTACTCCAACACCCAGGGCTGCATCCAGGTATGTCCATGTGACTCCTCCTCAGGGATGTCTCACAGGAAGTGAGCTTTGCCAGCTGAAACAGGGAACTGACTAAGGCAGCTACACCCTGGTTGAACCATGAGAGAGCAAGAGATCTGAGAAACAGGCAGGGGAGGCTCACGGAGTCATTTTTCTCGCCACACTTCAATTAATCCCCATGTGTTTATCGACCAGGTCGGCACAATAAACCTTAACTATCTCACAAATCCAGCTAGACCAGAAGTATGCACACTGGTACAGACAAGAGTTCTTAACACAGGGAATTCAAGACAGATAAAGCCTTCAGGAACAATAATCAGAGTAGAAATATCATTAGAGTAAGGGGAAGTTGGAAGAAGAAAGGGGGAACCAATCACAATGCACAATGATCAATGTATAAACCCCCACCCCACCCTGTCCAAGGGAAATAAATAACAGAAATGTGGGTGAAGAGAGGCAGAGGTTGGTGACCTATATGGAAAAATAGTAATTTATAAATTATCAAGGTTCATGATGGAGAGCGGGTGAGGAAAGGAGAGAAAAAGTGAGGAGCTGATACCAAAACCTCAAGTAGAAAGAAAATGGTTTTTTTTCAACCCTAACCCTAAAAGAAAATGTTTTGAAAAGGGATGATGACAACATATGTATAAATGTGCTTGACACAATGGATGGGTGGATTGTGATAAGAGCCACAAGGGTCCCTAATAAAATGATTTTTTAAATTGCATTCTTGCAGGGAGTGCAGATCCATTTGGAGTTCAGGGATGATACAGGTCGAGTTCTTCCGGCACAGGGGGGAAAGATAAGATTCCTATTGAGGGATCATGCATAGTTTGCCCAGAATTTCTTTCAAACCGGGACTTGAATAATGAGTGTGATTCCAACCAGAACAATCATGAGATTCCAGACAGGGATAAGAGTGTGATCAAAGGCACTGAGGCATGAAGGTTAATGAATACTAAGAAAACCAAGTCGGGGTATGAGAGGGGTCTGTATATATTCTGCATTGGGAGGGCCTCATATGCATAACTTGATGTGCTCTCTGTGATCATGGATTCTTGACAATGGTCACCCTTCCTGGCTTTTGTCTGCCTTTCCAGATTTTCTTATTGAGCAATGTACACAGCAGCAGACCTTACAAATTTATTTCCTATAACCAAATCTAGAACTCTTTTCTCTTAAGGTTGTGACCAAGTCCTCTTGCTTTAAAAAGTAGAGTGGAGCAGCAAAGTAGGCATCACTGATGAAGGTTTAAGAAAGTACTACCAAGGACTTTGAGTCTTGGACTGAAAAAAAATGAATAGGCAAAACAAATGAAGGCTAGCCCTAAAACCAATGATATGTGACTTTTATCTCATGTTTACTTAGAGAATTATAAAAGGGTTGTGGGAAACAATGCCAGATGGCAGATACATCACCAGTCAAGTATAAATGGCAAAGATGAAGTGGTCTAGGAATGGCACTTATGGATCCCACAAAAGCCCACACTGGTTTTTCCGCCCCACTGTCCATGGACACCATGGATCTGGAACTCCCCATGAAACCTCACAGGCATCATAGCACTTACAACACAGCCTGCTTCCCTGGGAATCTTAGAAAGTTAGCTGAGCTACAACTCCTACTCAGAAGATATGGTAGAGTTGAACTTCTTAATATGGTTCTTCTATCCAAGTCTCTATAGCTCCCATCAAATGATTGGAGGGGACTATGCAAAGAGGATACATGAAACACAAATGAAGAGACGGATCAGTGTTGGTTATCACCCCTCTGCCTGTTAGAATGAGTCATGTAGGGGAAAGGAGATAGAAGTCCCAGGACCATAGGAGGAAGAGCCTCTGGTAAAGCCAGTTCTGGGTCTGTTGGTGGTGGTGGAGGCTGAGACCAGAGTCACCAGAAGCTGCAATTCAGAGTCTTTGTTGTAGACACACACACACACACACACACACACACACACACACACAGTCCAGGCCAAAGAGGAAATAAATAAACTATCTAAAGCTACAGAACTTGCAAAATACCTTACAGTGCATGTGTTGTTTTCTTTAAGTATTTTGCAAAAACAGAAATAGTATTTCAAAGCTGTTGACTTTGAATGGGATTTAAGTGGTCCTAATATTTTGTGCTGGCGCTAAGTGAATGCAATCCATGCAACAAGGTGAAGACCCCGGTGGCAGTCATGTACTCTGGTGCCGATTTGATTTAGAGTGTAGGGGTGGCGTCTAGCCTGTCAATATGGAGCTAGCCAGTGAGACCTCTCTGTGGGCGTGGCCTTCTCCTGAGAATTCTGGGAAATCTTGCAGTACTTTTCCCTCTTGGAGACACTCTACTCACAAGACACAAGACTCTGTCCCAGAGAGACATTGCAACTGTCAAAACAGCACGGCAGCATGTTGATAGATTCTGAGACCTGGAATCCAGAGGAGCCAGAGGAGAAGCCGCATGGGCTTACCCTGATGGAACCAAACCACTGAAACCGGAAAAGCCACATAGAGGCCCCTGCCAATGCTGAGAGGCTTCTACCACCATGGATACACAAGACTGCACCCACTGGCC
>PVJH01041646.1:0-14829 GCA_004026705.1 Nesogale talazaci | reverse complement strand
CCTGTTGGCCTGAGCATGTTGTATAGAGGCCTGGGCTGACCCTCCCAAGGCTGTCCTGTCTCCTGGTTGACTTTTCAAATATTTCACAGGGAGCCACAGGATTCTCGCGTGGGAAGAAGGCAGAGGCAGTCTCAGTGGAGCTTTATTTTTTTATTTAATTAATTAAATCATTTTACTGGGGGCTGGTACAGTTCCTATCGCAATCTGCACATCCATCCATCGTGTCAAGCACTTGTGTACATTTGTTCTCAGAGCACTTGCTTTCTAATTGAATCCCTGGTATTCGCTCCCCTCCCACCAGTCCTTAATAATCCATAAATTATTATTATTTTTCATGTCTCACATTGTCCAACCTCTCCCTTCACCCACCTCTCTGCTGTCCGTCCCCCAGGGCGAAGGTTCTATGTAGATCCTTGCAATCTGTTCCCCCTTTCTATCTACCTTCCCTCCACCCTCCCATGATCGCCCTTCTTTCCACTGGTCCGGAGGGGTTCTTCTGCCCTGGATTCCCTATGTTTATTTCGCTGTTTCTAAGAACTCCACGAGGTTCCCCATGGTCACCAATAGCTAATCTCAATCAGCAGGCTGCTGGGAGTCGGTCCCCGATGTAGGGGCCCCTGGTTCTGGGTGGGTGACACTTGCACCCGATTTGTGACTCTGAGGCTCGGGAGGCTTGGAGCTAGGGCAACCTGGCCCCTCACTGCCCTGCTCGCCTCTCCTGGAGAACGAACTCCCCACAAGTTCACTGCCGAGCGCGGCACGCGGGAGAAGGACACCAATGAGCAGGCGGACGGTGGGAGAAAGTGTCTTCATGCAGAGGGGAGCCCTGCAGCGTTGGCCGAGCCCCCAGAGAGGGTCTTGAGGCAGTGGTGCCCGACTGTTACTTCTCGGAACTCTTCCGCTTATCTGAGACTCCTGTTTCATAGGGAGTCTTTGATGGTAGGAAGCCTGTGGGAGCTGAGACAAGTCTCCGGGCATTTTAACCTGGCTTCTATCGAGAACGGTGCCGAACACAGGCCCCCGAGTCCATCACACATCACACATCCAGGGCTCCCGCTCTCCTTATTCCCGATCTCCCAGGCAGCTCCAGGAGGACCAGACACCTGCAGGAGGCCTTGGAGAGGTTGCGGAAGGCAACAGGGTATCTGGGATGGGCACAGGGATGGATCCTGTCCAGTAGACTGCTCAGAGAACTGTCTTTCAAAAGTCTTAGTGTTGGCAAGAAGGCTAAGGCGGGGCTTTCAGTGGGTTATCCGCTTTTGGAAACATTCCAGCTGGCATTCTGTCATCTCTGAAGGCTGGCTTTGCATGACTGCCTTCAGAGCAGCTTAGATTTCTTCCTGCTGCACCATCAGTTCTTGGTCATGTGCTACCCCTTGAAAGGGTTGCATGTGGACAGGTGACGCTATACTCCTTCCATATTTGCCCCGGACTGCTTCACCACTGCTTTGTCCAGAGGCTGGGACGTCTTCCTCGGCTCGTTGCCTGAGAGATGCAGAGCAGGCTCTTCCCTTTGACTCTCTGACTCCATGTCTTTGCACATTTCGTGAAACGGCTCGATCGCCACGCGCTGCCTTTTGCAAGGTTCTGGTCAGCTCCTTGACTCAGTCGCTTCTTCCCGGCGCCTTAGCTGTTCTCCATTCAGGGGCAAGTTGCAGAGTCTCTCTGACGTGCACGTTGATCTTTCCTTTCTTTCCTCCCTTTTAAGAATGACCTCTGGCTTGCTTCGCCTCTGATGTTCTCCGTGCCATCTCACGGGCACGTCAGGTCATCCGCTCTGAATGTTTTGTCAGTTGTGACACACCGTCGGTGTCCACCTGTGGGCGCTGCTAGGATGTGATTTTTTGTGATTTTTATCCTTCTCGGGGCCCCAAGTGGATTGAATAAATCAGAGCAGCGTGCACCTTAGAAGCTGTGTGCACAGAGCTGGCCCTGCTGCTGCTTTCTGCACGGTCCCCGCCCGTTACACAGCCCTCTGATGAGGCCAGTGCCCCAGTGCTGCTGGGGATCCTCAGAGCTTGGAGCTCCCCAACACAGTTTTCAGATTTGGGGGGCTGCTTTAGGAGGTCCAGGATGCTGCCTCCTGGTTCTTTGTAACACTGTAATTAACAACAGGTGTCAAAGTGGAGCTTTGAGCCTTACAAAACGTGTCTTATTGTTGCTCGTGTTTCTTTTGGGGGAGTCTGTTTATGACCCATTTCTATAGAATTGGGAATGGACCCCTATCACCTTGACTTTAAAGTCAAGATATGAATCTTTGTCATATGGGTCACAAACACTTTTCCAGTTTTCTTTTTGTTTCATCTAGAGCCAAACCCACCCGCACCCACCCCCACCCGCCCCCACCACCATTGAGTCAATTCCCAGTGGTCATGCCTACTCCTGAGCATTTCCAGTGCTGGACATCTTCACGGGAGCAGACGGCTTCATCTGTCTCTCGCAGAGCTCCTGGCGGAGTTGACCCACCAAGCTGGCACTTGTTAACCCGATGCTTAACCCAGAGCACTATCTATACTTCTGATTCATGCAAACACATAGTCTTAAGATGTGTGCACCCTTCAATTGGGGCTGCGGAGTTTAGTACACTTTTACAAGGAAGGGAGGGTGGGGGCGGTGAAATCCCAGCCTCCGGGATATACTGCCATGACCTTCTCCCTGCTCCCAAAGTGGTGAAATTCGTAGTGTGGAGGAGCTCATTTCTGGCTCATTGGCCTCAAGTTGACAGAATCAACAATGGTGGTGTCACAGCAACACACTGTGGCAGTCATGTACTTATGTTAATTTTATGATTGAAATGTAGGGATGGAGTCTGGCCTGTTAATCTGGAGATAGCCATTGATTAGCCGATGAGGCCTCTGTGTGGTCATGGTTTTCACCTGAGACTTCTGGGAAATCTCACGATATTTCCCTCGAGAAGATGAGAAGCTCTCTCCCCCAGTTGTTGGGAGTTAGTTTCAGAGATGATTAATCACAGGCAACACAGAATGGCGGCGTCTGGGAGGCTGGAGTAGCCGGTGGAAAAACCACACGGCTTTGCCCTGATGGAGCCGGACCTCTGAAGCTGGGGCAGCCACATGGAGGCCTCTTCCAGTGATGAGTTGCTTCTGCCACCATGGGATGCTGTTAATGGACCCTGAGCCCTGGAAGCAAGGAGCCATGGGGAGACCCCTGTCGGTGCTGGGACTCTGTAGGCACTGACTGTGACTTCGTGAGTCAGAAGGAGACTTTATGGACCAATTTCAGGCATATGGGTTAATATCAGACTTGTGACTTTGACCTGGACTGGGCTGGGATGTTTTCTCAATGTCCTGTTTCCCTTGAATATAAGCCCATTCCTTATATCCATATGCGTGGCTTTGAAATTTGTTCCTTTAGTCTACCCGGACTGACACACACGCACTTTGGAGATCCGTTACCAAGGAATATGACTTCTCTGAACTCCAGGAGTGCCATCAGCAAAGTAGAGGTGGCTTGTACATTGGGTACAATGAAAACCCTCTCCACCTGTGCAATGCCATTGTCAAGAGAGACAGTGACAGCAAAGGACTCCAGAGAGTGGATCCAGTCACAGAGGCTTCCAAGTGTTTTTGTTTTTGTTTTTTGTTTTGGTCATCACTGCCCTCAGGTGGTGGGAGTAGGAGGCCCAGCCTTTGCTCCGTGGAGCTGGAATTGAACCTCCATCCCAGTGGGCCGCAGTCCCGTGCACAACCACTACGCCACCGGGGCTCAGCGGCTTCCAAGTGTTGACGCAGTCAGTCAGTCAACTCTCAGGAGGGCTGTGGTCTGAGCTCCCCACGGGAACGGGGCCGCTTCTCCTTGTTCACCCTGCTCTTCCCCACTGTCCGTCTTGCCCAAGCTGTGGAGTGACTGGTGGCTTGGACGCCTAGGGCATGGTCTTCTCTAAGCTCTGGCAAACCGGATCTTTTCTTCCCACTTCTAGTAGGATAGACACTGTCTGGTACTGAATAAAGAGGATGGTGGATCACAGGGTGTTTACACTCACTGCGTCACGTCGATGTGGACTCATCGCGGCCCTGCAGGACAAGGTCGCACTGCCCCTGTTGTCTCTTTGGTGAGATCGGCATCTGGGGGTGACATTGCAGCCCCATGAAGGGCCACGGCTCGTTCTCCAGCTTGCACCTACCTGTTGGACCTTCAGCTCCTGTTCCACCTGTGCCTTCTTCCAGATCGTCTTCCAATACCGCAGATCAGTCAGATTTGGAAAACAAGACCTTTGCTTTTTAATCATGAGTTGGACATTGTGTCATTCTTTAAAAAAAAAAAAAATCCAAGCCTTCTTCCTTGCGAATTGAATTCTCTCACCTAGAAACAATGCAACCGACTTCACTGCTTCCCCCGTCCCCTCTTCTCCCAGAAAGTTTTCATTTCTCTATGAGGGACTTGCTGGAAACTGACCAGCTGCGGCATCGACTGACCCACCAGGGGTGGGCTGCTTGAGGACAAGTTGCCCTGCTTTTCCAGCTGTCCCCATTGTGGGCGTGTCATCCCTACAGCTATCAGGCTGAGTCTGAGTCCACCGGCCTCCATCGGGCTTCTGAGGCTGTAAATCTTTATCCAAGTTGATAGTCTCATTTTTTCTTCTAGGGAGTGATTGGAGGATTTGAACTGCCGACCTTGTGGTCAGAAGTCTAACACTTACCTGAGAGCGCCACGGGGGCTCCCCATACATAGCCGAGGTTGCAAATCACCCAATTTGGAAGCAGAAGCTTTGAATCAGTTGTCGTTTATTTTTATGTTCCTACCTTGATTAGCAACGTGGATGATGGCAGAGACCCACCCCCCATGCGCCCCCTCCACGTGTTCTGTCACCTGTTTTTGGACGCTCAGGTGAATGTTCTCACCATCCATGCCAGGCTGGGTGGTAGTACCTGGAGCCCAACCAGAGTGATCATCTCCATGGTTACATGGTCGTTTATTCCCCTAAGGTTCTCTTTAAAACCTTGGCGGTGGACCTGGGTGATGCAAGAAGCGAAGTTTAAACAAGCCAATCAGACTTGAAATTGGGACGGCACCCAGATGGTAGAGAGAGAGCAAAGGAGTGGGAGGAGCATTCTGGGATCTAGCTTCGGGGTCAGCCTGCGGGGAGGCAAACGGACCCTGAGCTGAGCTCAGCTGGACTCTGAACAGCACAGTCTCCCCTTGGGCAGGCAGGCAGTTCTCCCCGGAGTCAGCATTCCAGGAGCCCAGAGCCTGGGGGGAAGAGGCCAGAGAGACCAGAGGGTGGGAACACAACCACCCTGCTGGAGACTGCTCTCCTGGCCCAGGACCCATCTGGAGAACTTGACAGAAGGGCATCGACCAGGACCCTGGGCCTTTCCTAAGAGGTGGGCTACCCCAACCAGATCCCCGTCATCTGTGAGGTGCTCGGCTACAGCAGCGGGGTTGGGCCTGCTGTTTGGGGAGAAGCATATTCAGAGAAGCCTGAGTGGTGGGGATGGCAGGGTCAGCCCCGTTGGTGGGGCAGACTGGGTGAGGCTGTGAGCCGTTCTGGTGGGGAGAGCCGCATTCCTGGCAAACTGAAGTTGGGGCTTGGCACCCCTGGCACCCTCTTACTTGGTAACCCTGAGCCCTGTGGCTGTCCCTGGCCCAGCCCTGCCCCTCCCTCTGCCCCTGGGAGGGGTGCTTGGCCTCGAGTTCACTTTGCTCTGGCGCAGCGAGAGCTCTTCAGGATCTGGGAACCTGCAGCGTTCTCCACAGCCATGCAGCTCTGGAGTTTTAGTCAATTTATTTATTTTTAAAGAATTATTTTATCAGGGGCTCATACAACTTGGTCAATATGCTTTAAGCTGTTTTGTCAACAATAAAATATGAGTAAGCCCCCCCCCCCAAAAAAAGAAGAAAGCCATGTTGTCATCTCAGAATGAATTGTACAGATAGCGCCTAAATCCACGAACACCTTTCTCTTGAAGGAGCTAAGGAAACGATTGCTTGGCCTTCATCTGGGGGTGTAGTCTTGGTGCTTCACGAGTGGAATTTGCCAGCCTGGCCCCGGGAGCTGGCACTTGTGCTTCTGCGGATACCCCGGCAAACACTCGTGGGGCCACTGGGGGCTGCCTTCATCAGAAAGCCTCAGCCTAGTTCTCTGAAGAAATTCCACTCTCACTTCTTGCATTTCTTTTTTTTAGGTTTTTAAATTTTTCTTTCAAGGAGATGCCAGGTGCTGGTGAGCTCTGAGGGACGAAGGGTCCTTCACGGTGACAGAACTGGCCCACCTCCCTTCTCCAGATTGGTTAAAAGAGAGACGCGCTGCCCTGCAGAAGGCAGCAGCCCCACGGGGGTTCGGCCTTCACCATCTGGAGGCCAGGAGGACAGGGTGCGGCACAGTGCGTCTGCTTGATGGGTGAGAGGACACCTCAGGCAGGACTTATTTCTTCTTCTCAAGGATGTGTCTTGTGGGAGGTGGAGTGCCTTCCTCCCTGGCTCTGGCACAGACTAACACAGACACCCTGGCTCAGGACCCTTGCCAACTCCCACAGAAAGCAGGAGGGAGTACCCTTACCTGGAGATGTGTGTGTAATGGCCCCTCCCAGAGTCCACTGTGAGTCCCTGTAACTGTGACCTTTAGGTCTTGCTTCTTTTAAATTCTGTGACGTCGCCCCATTCTTTTTAATCATCCAAGTCCGTGAACATAGAACAAAACAAAAACCAAACTCACAGCCATCAAGTCTGCGCTGACTCAGGGACCTTATAGGACAGGGAATAGATATCAGCCCCGGTGGGTTTCAGACACTAAACTACAGAATCAAAAGCCTCATCTTTCTCTGAGGAAGCAGCTGGTGGTTTCGAACTGCCAATCTCGACCTCTATGCCATTGGGGTTCCTGCATTAAAACCTCCCAGGGCGCCCAGATGGCTGATGTCTGTATCAGTGGGTTCCTCAGCACTGGGACTCCTACGAAGGGCACCCCGGACACACCACATGGGCTCCCAAGTCTAGATCTATAAATATATTTATTATCATATAACAAGAACTTAACAATAAACATATACTATGTACAATACCATTACAGAGAACCCTGTTTTATATCCTTCACAGAAATAGCCAGCTTTGCTCCAGTGCGATAGATGAGGCCAGAAGGCGAATCCCGACAGTGCCACCTGTGTTGAGTCCTGCTGTCGACACACTAACACCTCCTTTGGAGGTAGACGCACCCAACGCGAACATTAGCCCTGCCCCAGGCAGTTAGGAATTTGTGCTCCAGTCCTTGGGTTCACACTTGCACCCTGTTTGACATAAATACTTTAAATGACATACAATGTATGTAGTTTTGTGCTTATTACTTTTTTTTTTTAATAATAAATAATATTAAAAACTGCATAACGAAGCTCGGGATCACGTTGTCCAAGTGGGGGCTGCACTTCTGGATGCCTGCCCGACGGGGGAGCTTTTGTGTCACCAAATACTGGACAATGAAAGGCATGTCCTGTCCCTCTTCTCCTCCTCGTGAACGGTCTCAGGGTGATATGACGACCAGGGAGGGTGGTGGTGGGGGAGGATGGGAGGGGGCTGACAAAGGGGACCTCCGGGGGAATAAAAATGGTGGATGGGTATTTGGTACCAACATGAACGCAACAGCGCAGGCTCCTTCCTGCCCTGGAATGGAAACGTGACCGCGTGAGGTTTGAGGGTCTGAGGGCGAGCAGGAAGGCCTTTCCCGTTTGAGCCACGGCGAGCGCGCTCCCCCTCTCTCAGGCTGATCTGTGACAGCCGAGGGACCCGGCTCGGGCTCAGGGCTCGGCTGTCATGGCTCGTCTAAGAAGCTTGTCCCCATCCTGAGCGCTCAGGTGGCAGGTGCCTTAATATATAGCTATGAATATCAAAAATAGTCTCCTGTGCTTTCTAGACAGTGTTTGTCCGTGCCCCGGCCCTCCTCCCCAGCTCCGTGGCCCGGAGACGCAGCGCTGGTGCCAGAAGCCACAACTGGCTCCCTCTGCGCCTTCACGGGGCTGTCGGGGCGCCGGCTTTTTCCAAAAATAAAACGGGGAGCCTGTGCTCCCCTCCCCAGGAGAGAACCTCTATTCTGCACGTAGAAAAAATTAAGAGCAAATGCCCCACTCTGGCACTCACGACCCAGCTTTGGGAACCCCCACATGGTGTCTTTCTGGTGTACCCCCGTCTCTCTGTACGTAAAAATAGCCTTTTGTGTATCAAGAAAAAAATGCCTGGGGAGTCTAAATAATTCATACCGAGTAAGAGAAAGTTAGCACAACCCTCTTGTCCTTCTGCGGGAAAACCTGCGAAGGGTGGCCGGCTGCCCGCTGCTGCTCCTCGGCCGCCCCGTCGGGGAGCGCGGGCCACACCTGCCGCCTGGCTCCTCTCCTGCGCCCGGAGGGGACCAGCAGCCTACCGAGCAGGGCCGTGCCCGGTTTCCCTTCAGTCCCGAGAAAGTGTGGGTTGGTTAAAAACAGAAAAGTAGGGATCAAAGTGGTAAGGACACTTTGATCGTATTCTGAGAGAGCCTGGTGCCATGCGTGCGCGCCGCGCACACGCGCGAGTGTGCGCGCCTGCCATCGGGTTAACTGATCTACGGCGGGATGGAGCTTGCTCTGCAGGAAGGGGGAAAAAAAAGACAGCTTCTCTCTCCCAGTTGTAAAAATATGTGAGACTCTATTGCACCGGGCAGAGGGAGCGCCTCCGGTCAGAGCAAGCCCTGGCGAGGAGGGTCTTGGACGGCCCCCGGAGAGCAGCTTCCAAATGTTTGGGGCAGTGGATCCTGGGTCGTGTGCGGTCGGCCTCTTCCTGGGGGTGCTGAAAACGTCTCCTTTTGGGTCGCGCTGGCCGCACCAGGTAAGTCCACCGTCTCGTCGTGGGCTCCCGGCGGCCGTCAGCCGCTCTGAATATACTTCTTGATCACCACGCAGCCGTGTCTGAACACCGGGCAGGGCATGTGGGGTAAGAGGGTCCACGTGTTGCTGGCGGGCTCGTAGGCTTCCATGTTGCCCAGGGCGGGCCCCTCGCTGCTCACGATGCCTCCCGTGGCGTAAATCTTGCCATCCAACACCACAGCGCTGTTAGGAAGGAAGAGGAAGCGCGTTAGGCCCGTCACCCCCCACTGGGCCCTTGGGCATGAGGCCTGGGAGCCTGCTGCTCGGTTTCGACCATGATCTGCCGTGCAGGCCCAAGTGGGACAGCGTGCGGGCTCTCCCTTTACTCCCACCGCACCCCAGGCTGCGGCGGATGTGCAGGGGGGTGGGGGCAGGCCTCCAATGAGCAGCTGGGAGGTGCACATCCTCTGCAAATGGGTTCTTGGCTCAGAGCAAGGCGGGGACACAATGCAAAAGAAATTCAGGCGTCAGGAGACGTTCGATCGTAAGCGAATGCCAGCAATTCTGTTGGGAACATCAGCCTAGCCATAGCTGTCAGATAGCCCTTTCTGCAGTGGGGCCTGGGGTCTAGCAGGCACGCTCTCCGCAAGGTCCTGAATGACGCCTCTGGGTCCTTCCCAGGTGGCACTCACTGCTCGGTCCTCCTTTGCGCTGCTCAGCACTGTCTTTTCCCCACAATATAGTCCAGCTGCCCGTTCAATGTGACATCCAACTCCTCAAATGTCTAGATGTTTCTAGCCCTGACTTCTTTCTTCAGCTCTTGGCCATTTCTTCTTGGCTAGCCCTGCCACCCAACGTATTTCCATTCATTGCTGAAGGAGCCCTGGTGGTAGCGGATTATGTGTTGGGCTGCTAACTGCAAGGTCAGCGGTTCAAAACCACCAGCGGCTCTATGGCAGAAAAATGAGGCTTTCTACTCCCCGTAAAGAGTTGAGAGACTGGGCTGAGCCCCGGTGGCGTAAGTGGTTGAGTGCGGAACTGCAGCCCGTAGGCTTGGCGGTTCAAATCCAGCGGCGGCTGGGTAGCGCCCAGGACCACCAGAGGCAGTGATGCCCACAAAAAACAAAACAAAACAAAACAAAAAAAAGAGTTGAGAGACTTGGAAAACCATGGGGGCAGTTGAACCCTATTTTATAGGGTTAGAAATGACTTGATGGCAGAGAATTGGCTTTAAAAAACAAACCCACTTCTGAAATTCTGAACCTCAAGCAAAGCAGGGCCATCTAGACTAAGGGCAGGCAAACTGCGGCTCTTCTGGTACCCCCATGTGACTCTGAAGTCAAGCTGCAACATGTTGGAGGCTGTGATTCAGACAACAGTGCTTTCATTTGTTTGTAAAATATATTTCTAGCTCTCAACAAATTGCTAAATTATTGTGAGGGACAGGTTTGCTCACCCCGGGTCTAGAGTTCTCAAAATCTTGTGGGGTTTTTTTTTTGGCATCACTGCCCTGGTGGGAGTAGGAAGCCCCGTCTTGCTGCTGGATTTGAACCGCCAACTCTGTGGGCCACAGTCCTGCACACAACCACTCTGCCACTGGGGCTCAGCAGGTTCTCAAAGTCTTTTCTGTGGATGTGAGGGTGATCTGGCTGCGACATCTGTCACCCCATTGATCGCAGGGTTGATTCGGCTGATTTGGCTGGCTAGGTGGGTGTCCCCTTCCTCCCTCACCACTCCATGTGCGTCCCTCCCGAAGCTGCGCACTCGGTGGAAGAGGACGACCTTCCCCGATAGAAGGAGGACTGTCCTTCGGTCAAGGGTATACAAATAGCTGCGCTCCCCTGCTAGAACCTCCAAAACAAGTCTCAAGGTTCAAAGTCTTTTCTAACTCCCAGCAACCCCTTCCCACCCACCTGTACACCCAGAGCAGGACTGCGTACTACAGACCACAAGGAGCCTGCCCTCTCTTATGATTGCTCCCCACTGAGGCCGCTCAGGTGTCTCCCTCGGTGGCCTGTCTCTTCCCTATTTCTCTTGCAAAACCCGGCTGCAGCTCTCCTCGGACATAAAGTCCTTCCCTGTCCACTTCTGTTCTCAGATGAGGCCCGGAGTTTCCCCCACAGGAGGTACTCAACACCCAGCCATCTTGGCCAGTGGGCAGGTCCCTTTGCCCTGCACACTGTCCTCTGCAGAGTGTGTGACAGATGGGAGGACTCGCCCAGAGCGGGTAAAGCATTTGTCGTCATCAAAGACCACTGGACACATTAGCAAGCAGATGACACCTTTTCTGGGGGTAGTCCCACGAAGAGTGGGCCCTCCGCATGTGCTGGCCCCTAGGGAGGCACCCAGGGGTCTTGATTCACCAGGCGCCTAGTGACTTAGCAAGGATCTATTCCGTTGTCTCCTCAGTCAAGGAAGAGATGGGGCTACAGGAGGAGGGGCTGGCATGTGTCCTGATCCAGGATAGGTGTTTTCTCTGGGCCATGGACTCAAGTCTGACCCTGACCTGTCTCCCTCTCTCCCTGCAGGGCCTGCTGTAGGCATGTGCTTGAGAAATAGACCCCTTGGGCCCCGTGCTATTGCCCGGCTCCCAATCTGTCAGGGCCTCAGGATCATGTGGGTGCTCACAGCCTTCCCTGATCACTCGGCGTGGGTGCTTTGTCCTGCTGTGATGGGTGGCCGTCCTGGTCCCTCCCTGTGTGAGGAGGTCCAGCCGCTGAGGACCAGGGCCTCGGGGTTTCCAGATGGGTCCGCTCAGGAGCCTGCTAAGGTTGGGCGTTGGGGGCCCTGGGCTGCCCACGGGTGCTGCATACCCTGCTCTGGCCTTCAGGGCCATCGCCTGAGGTTGGGCCCAAGTAGCCCTGCAGGGACCCAGTGCAGGACGGGAACTCTGGTCAGCTTCTGGTGGTAGGCCACGGTGACCAACCTCCCTTTAGTCGTTTCTGTCCCCAGGGTCCTCCTCCCGCAGCCCCCTCACCTGCAGAACTGACGAGAATGGTTCATGTTGGGGCCCGCCTTTATGTTCCCCTTGTCGGGGTCGTAGATGGTCGTGGCTCTGGCGTATGCCCCGCCGAGGATAAAGACGAAGCCGTTGAGGGTAACGGCGGGAGCATACTTATTATCTGCGGAGGGAGGGGGCGAGAGGGGTGCACAGGTCAGGGCCTCCCTTCCTCACCACCCCTTCGCCTGCCTTTCCCAGGAGCACCTCCAGGCACGGGGCAGAGAGGCATCAGTGGGGCACCGACTGGCCTGAGGAACAGGTCTGGGGGTTCCGCAGGTGCAGGGTGCACAGACTTCCCCTGCCCTCAGCTGCACCTGGGACTCCAGCTTTGGGGCCCCCTCACCCTTCATCCCCCCTGCTGGGCTTCACCTGGTTTCCGTGCTCAGGAGTCTAATAAGGGCACCAGGCCGTGGGCTGGGCTGGGCTGGGCTGGGGACACTGGCCTTGGGCTGTGGGCAGCTGGTTCTCACCGATCATTGGGGACTCGATGAAGCTCCACGTGTTGGTCTGAGGGACATAGGACTGGAGGACCCCCGCGGCTCGGCCCGCCTCGTTCACGCCCCCAAACACGTAGATCTTGCCCCCGCACACGGTGGCTGCAGCTGAGTGCACGGCCTTGGGCAGAGGGGCCACGGCTTCCCATTGGTTGGTGATGGTGTCATACCTGGGAAGAGAGGGGCAGAGGGTTCTGGGGTCAAAGGCCAAGGGCCGCTTTGAGGGGGCAGGGGTACTGGCATGGTGAATCCGGGTGGGGTTTGCCTATCAGCTAAATGCTGGCAGGTCTTTGGGGGAGCACCAACCATCGCCCGCTTCTTGGTCTTGGGAGGACCCCTGAGGACTGCCTGTGGCATGACCTCAACTAGCCTCTCCTCTCCGGTCCCAGCAGGATTTCTCTCTGGCCTCACACGTTTGCTGGAGCACCACATCTCCTGGGCGCCCTCGGCCCTCTCTGCCTAGCCTGGTCCTCCCTGTCCGTCAGCAACCCTGCCCACCCCCAGCCGCTCCTGCACACCCAGACTTGCTCCTGGAAGCAGGTTGTTTAAGCACCAGTCCTGCCCCTCAGGGGCTAGTTAATGGCCCTCGGTGGGAAGGGGGGGAGACTCGGAGGAGCCAGAGAAGCCCAAGAACAACTCAGGGGCAGGAGGGTAAGTATGTGATGGCGAGAGACCCCAATTACAAGGAGGGGCTCACTTTGCCTGCTCTGAGGGGCCAGGCCAGACTTCTTCCAAGGGGCAGCAGAGACCTGAAAATCTCAGTCTGCTACTAGCTAGGGGAAGGGCCATTAGGCATCTGTCAGGTTGTCACACTGAGGTGGCCTGCAGGTCGCTGTGATGCTGGAACCTTCACCCCCAAGGTTTCCAATACCAGCAGGGCCACGCCGAACGGACAGATTTCAAGAGGACTTCCCAACTAAGATGGGCTAG
Organism: Nesogale talazaci; assembly: GCA_004026705.1. Taxonomy (NCBI): domain Eukaryota; kingdom Metazoa; phylum Chordata; class Mammalia; order Afrosoricida; family Tenrecidae; genus Nesogale; species Nesogale talazaci. The sequence continues at coordinate 1,618 of PVJH01041646.1, read as the reverse complement.
GGAGAAGAGACGTGCATGGGTCAATCGGGGTCCCGGCAGGCCCTCTGAGCAAGAGCCCAGTAGGGAAGTGCGCTGCATGGAAGACACTCGGACACACAGTGGTCACGGCACCGGGTCCAGCACCCGGTCCAGCACCTGGGTCCTCCTCAGAGGGCAGCGTGGGACTGGGCAGGGCTGAGCTGTTGAACATAACATGGATGGAGCTGGCTTGATGGTCACTGGCACCAGGTAAACAGGGAGCCAGGAGGGGTGGAAGTTGGGGGAGGGGGGGTGGCGTGCGGTGGGCAGTTGAAGGGAAGTGTGGGGAAAGGGAGGTCTTAGAATAGTCCAGAGAGGCCAGGGGTGGGATCCCTGTGCCTAGGGGCCAGGCAGCACCATAGGAGTTTTAGGCAGAGAAGTCATGTGATCAAATCTGGATCCTCGTGAGAGCTCTGTGCAGAGGTTTGGGGATGAGGAAGGGACAGGGGGCAGGGGGACTGTGAGGACTGTGAGAGGGGGCAACAGAGAGTGAGGAGGCAGGGGTACCGGAATGGTGAATCTGGGTGGGGTTTGCCTATCAGCTAATTGCTGGCATTTGGAGGGAGCAGAGGGTGCAGGGTCTTTGACTGGGTAAATGGGATGAGGGTGGGGTGTTCCGCTGGTGCAGCAGTTCTCAAGTTGTGGGTCACAACCCCTGTGTGGGAGATCAGACAACCCTTTCATAGGGGTCGCCCAATTCCTGACAGTCGCAAAATGACAGTGATGAAGTCGCAATGAAATAGTGTTATGGTTGGGGGGCCCTGGAGGCCCCCAGTGTGGTCCACTGTGTACCCCGCCGTCTTGATGGAAGCAGATGGCCGGGCCTTTTCTTCCATGGTGCTTCTGGGTAGATTTGAAGGGTCACAGTTTCGGATGACGGCTGATCCCAGACCACCGGCACCACCTCTAGACTTTCTTAGGCTATACATCTCTCTGATTTTTTAAAAATCATTTTATCATCCATCGAGTTGTACATATGCTGCCTTCATCATTTTCAAAACATTTTTTTTTCTATTTGAGCCCTTAGTATCAGCCTATTTCCCACCCCCCCCACCTCCTGAACCCTTGATAATTTATACATTATTTTTTTCATGTCTTACACCGGACTGCTAGCTCTCTTCACCTACTTTTCTGTTGTTCACTCCCACCTCCAGGGAAGAGTTTATAGGTAGATCCTCGTGATGGGTCCGATACAACGTGTTGTTTTAAAAGATTTTATCATTTATGAGTTCTCTGATGAAACATCCACGTAGCCACTGGAGCTCAGGTCACTGTAGAATCGCTCTTCTTTCTTTTGCCAGCACCCATGTGGCCCTCGGAAGCCCCCTGACTGCCTTCATTCTCTTCTGGAGGTCTTTGCACAGTGGTCCTTGAGGTCTTTCTCTCTCTGGCCATGTCTTGCAAGCCTGTGTTTGGGTTCCCTTCCCCCCTGCATAACCCAGTCATCAATCATGCCGAAGCCCGTCCCAGCGGGCCCTAATTACAAATCCAAAGAGGATGTCCGGTGTGGCTTCTCACACGTGGGCTCCTAGCTTTCCACGGATTTCTGCCCTAGGCCCTGTTGCTTTCCCAGGTGCCACCTGGGGTCGCTGAGCTTGTC
>PVJH01041645.1:0-14824 GCA_004026705.1 Nesogale talazaci | reverse complement strand
CACAAGCAGTGACATCAACTGGACAGCCAGGTGATGTCAAGTAAACTTTCATAATATTTAACAAGGATCTTGGAATATAAAAGCTCCAAATTACATATTCTCATGAGGAATGCATGAATCTTAAAAATTATCTGTTTGAAAGATGCCAATACAATACAGAGTCATTAGAAATTTCCAGAGCTGATATGCTTTCAAAAGAATATATATATTATTATATATAACAAATATATATTATATACAATATTAAAACATATATTATATATATATATTGCAGTCTGGTAACTTGGTATAGTGCCTAGAGTACTTAGTTGTTAACCTCAAAGTCTTGAAGAAATGACTTAGGGACCAAGTCTAATGACTTCTAGATATACAAAGGAGGAGCGTATATCTGTACATCTGCTGAAGTATGGATTAGAGGAAAAGGTAAAAGCAGTTTCCAACCTAACAGGTTACAACATGTTAAGGAAACAGGGTGGTTTTATCTTGTCTGCTTGTTTGTTTTGTTGTCCATTTTGCATCTTCTCCATGGTGCTGACAGGCCTGTGTCTATTCCTCAGCATCTACCTCCTTCAGTCAGTGCTCCTCTGCTGTGTCTTATGATCTTTGTGCTATTTCCTCTGATGCATGTGCTGGTCGTGAGAGTTTTCTCTTTTTACTTCTAAGACAACTCCCTTTATACCCAGTAGAATAGCAAAAATGACCAACCCCTGAGCTAAAGTCCTCTAGGCTTGATTTTCCCAGCCATTTGAGTAAATAGGACTACGGGTAGACGATCCATGCCAAGTACTGTAGTCTGAATTCATAGCAGGTCTGTAGTTCAAGCCAATTATCTTCAGTTCCAAGGAATAAAGCACTAGGTGAGCTCCTCCTGGCTGGACGGCTGCCTTGGAAATCTTCTGGAGCAGAACTACTCTGTTCTATGCGCTTACTATGAATTGGAATTAACTTGCATGAACACAACCAATAGTGAACTCACATCCTGCAGTCTTTAGCTTCTCATCTTTTTTGGGGGGTTTGTTTGCTTTAAAAGATTGTTATGGATGAATTGCACACCCCCCCCCAAATAGGTCATGGGCGTCCCGGTGGGACTATGAATTAAGTAATGGTTTGCTAACAGAAAAGTTGGCAAATTCAAACCTACTAGCTGTCCCTGGAGCAAAAAGGATGTGGGCTCTGTACAGATTTATGGTCAAGGAAATCTTAGAGGGGGGTCTCTATGAACAGTCATCCAGGAACTGGTAGTGGGTTTTTAGATACTAGAAGCTTTGATGGTATGGTGGTTAGGCTCTGGGCTCACGTATTTAGGAAAGCTCAATAGTCATAATTGCAAGTTAAAGCCCTGTGATCACCAGTCTTTCCACAATACAAAGATCAGGCTTTCTACTCCTGTAAAGTGATGCAGACTTGGAAATGCACAAGTGCAGTTTTATTTCATTCTCTGGAGTGGCTATGAATTGACCTTGACTGGGAGTGAGTTTGGATTGGGATTTTTTTAAGATCCTTGAAAGCCTAGTAGAAAATAGTTTCTTTGTTATGTTAATTAAGCCAGTCAATAGAGGTCTTATCCTGAATTCCATTCACCTCTGAGTTATAAAATGAGCATACAAAACACAGGACCAAGTACAAAGGAAAGCGGATTTGGAGGTGGGCTAGATGACACTTAAAGATTGTCCAGGGATCAAGGGACTACAGAAGCTGAAAAAGGACAAGCATCCTTCCCTAAAGTGAAGGAGAATGCCTTCTAGAGCTAGCGTCCTGCAGTTGGACTTCTAGCCTCCTGAACTCTGAGAAAGAACCTTATTTAAAGCCACATGTGTAGTGACCCTGTGGGGCCACCATGAGTTTGCATCAACTCCATAGCAATGAGTTGTTTGGGGTTTTTTGTTTCTTTGTTTAATTTTTATTAAAAAAATATTGGGGGGTCTTTATAGATCTTAGAACAATCCATCATTCAATTGTATTAAGCATACTTGTACATATGTAGCCATCATTTTCAGAATTTTTCTTTCTACTTGAGCTCTTGGTATCAGCTCTTCTTTTTTCCCATCCCTCCCCCACCTTCACGAATCCTTGATCAATTTTATTATTATTATTATTATTAATAGTTCATATCTTAAACCATCCATGTATGTTTGTTTCAATGTGTGGCATTTCTGTTATAGCAGCACTAGATGTTAAGGCAGAATCAGTGTTACTCTAAGGTTGCCTTGAGAATTCATTTTATAAATACCTTTCTTTCCTCACTCTATTAATTTACTAGACACATTCATGGGTGCCTGATTATATTTATTTTCTAATGAGTGAGAAAAAAAATGAAGAACAGGAGGGAACAGGTGACCACATCAATTTCTGAAACTGTTATTAAAGAAAGCACTCAATCAAAAAATACGTATACAAGTCATGGTTTTAACTTCCTAGATTCAATAGTACTTACCTCAGCATACAGCAAATTGAAAATCATGGAGGACAAACAGAAAAGGAAACCATAAAGGAACAGAAATTATGGCTTCTTTTGAGCTTTGCTTTATTCTGTTTTCTCCTAAATCTTTTTACTGTGGGTCAGAGTAGATTTGTAATGGCTGGACATAAAAGATAGAAGGAGCTTTCTATTCTAGTAAAGAGTTAGTTGCTGAAAATCGCATGGCAGTGCTGTGCGTTCTGACAGGGTTTCCATGTGTTAGGATGAACCCAACGGGGGAGAGTTCGGTGTGGGAGACTGCATAAAGTCCAAAAAATAAAGTACTGATGAATTTCAGATTGAAAAAAAAAATCAAAGAATGGAAACAGTTCTCAGCTAGCTATGAAATCCTCAAGCCCAAACCAACCCCACTGCCATAGAGTAGACTCTGCCTCATCCTCACTCTGGCTGCGTGCATTTTCCAGGCTTTAATTCTTTAGGAAAACAGACAAGCTATTTTTTCTGTGGAGGAGCACCTGGTGGGTTTGAACAGCTGACTTTGTAGTTAGGAAGTTGGGATATATCCTGGGCTGCTATGAAGCAAACCATCATAGAACTTGCCATGCACACACACTGTTGTTGGGTTGGTTGCGCTATGAATTCTATCTGTCTATAGGTGGATAAGCCAAGTGGCTCCTTCAGACAGTAGCAACATGAAAACCACCTGAAAGAAAACTGTGTGGAAAACTATTTGAATAAAATATTATTGAAACAAATGAATTTGTAAGGAATGAATGGCCAAGATAGAAGGTTAAGTTCCCATTCACTGGAAAACCGTTATAGTAAATAAAGGACATGGTTATGGTTAAAGCCTTGGAGATGATGTTACAGAAAAATACATAACAAAAAACACATGATTTGGAAGTAGATGCTGATATGTCAGATGAGAGAAAAAGGAAGGTTCCAGTGATGCAAAAAAAAAAAAAAAGGAAGCTAAAAGGAAGGTTCTAAGGTGATCTCAGGGTTTTCACATTTAATATGATCAAACACATGGAGGACAAGATTTGAAAGGGAAATCAGTCATTTGCTTTGGGGTCCATTAAGTCTCAAATAACTGTGTGGCATCATGGTGTGATATCTAACCCATCTAGTTTCAACTAATAAGAGCATTAATGTGTATTAACAGTCAGAGATTGGAATATCCTAAATCCACTGAATATGCTTGACCATGTAAATATAGAGAACTATAAAGGTAGGAGGGATATTTATCTTTGTAAGCAAAGTAATGCACCTATTTAATCACAGAATACTAAACTGGAACCAACATGAGTATCTGAAATGTTCACAACTATCGGGAAAAGGCTTGTAAATGTCCCCAAAGCAAGTGACTCTCTGGAATCTAGACACAAAGATCAATACCTTCAAGAAAATTCTCCAGACTCTTATAAAAGCTATGTCCACAATATACAATCAACACTTTTCAGGACCCTATCTTTAACAGTTGCTTACGGACCAGTGTAACCTAGAAACTTATTGGGAATGAAGAATGTCAGGTCCTACCCTAGATGTACTTGAATAAAATCTGTACTTCTGCATGATTTGTGGGTGTTTCTTGTTTACAAGCGAGTTGCAGGGATGAAGTGTTGCCGTTCTTATCGGATGCCATTGAATCAGTCCTAATCCATAGTGACCGAATGCACAACCGAAGGAAGCATCATCCAGTCTAGTGCCATCTTCACAGTGTTCCTCTGCGATAGCCCATTGGCCGTAGTCATTATGTCACTCCATCTCCTTGGGGACTTCTTTTTCACCATCCTTCTATGTTATCCGGCATGACCTCCTTTTCCAGGGACTGGTCTCCCCTGATAGCATGTCTAAAGTATAGAAGAAGATGAAATCTCACCAACCTTGCCTCTAAGAGACATTCTGGTCCCACTTCTTCCAAGACAGAGTTGTTTGTCCTTTGTGCAGTCGGTGGCACTTTCAGTATTTTTCACTAGCACAATGTCAATACTGGAACCCTTCATTGATCTTCCATATTCAATGTCTTTCACATGCATATGAGGGGATTCAAGATGCCATGGCTTGGGTCAGGCTCATCTCAGTGCTGAAAGCAGCAGCCTCTAAAGAGGTCTGTGTAGCAGATTTTGCTTTGTTTTGTTTTGTTTTGGGGGGGCATCACTGCCCTCAGGTGGTGGGAGTAGGAGGTCCAGCCTTTGCTCCGTGGAGCTGGAATCGAACCTCCATCCCAGTGGGCTGCAGTCCCGCGCACAACCACTACGCCACCGGGGCTCAGCCCTTGTGTAGCCGAGTTATCCAGTGCAAAACACCTTTTGATGTCTTTGCTTCCATGAGCGTTGATTGTGGATCCAAGGAAGACAAGATCCTTGACAACATCAAACATTGTTTTCCCTTTATCATAACATTACCTATTGGGACAGTTGGGAGGTTTTGTTTTGATCTTCATCAGAGAATGGTTTAAATCCTCACTCCTTTCAGTAAGCAGAGTCAGCAATGATTTAGATTAAGCAAAACCATGCCTAGTTTTAAAGAGGTTTATTTAGCATATTTGTATTTTCATTCACACGATGAAATGAGGACAAAGACTGACATCGTACTCTCTCAACTGATTAGCAAGCTCAGTTCAACAATAAACAAAGAATGCTGCCATTAAATGAAAATCATTGACTATGCAAGCCACAGTAATAAGTCTCTGTTGAACTGGTGACAGAGAAGGAACGAGAATCAGAAACAGAAGGAGAAAACAAAGTGTTTGGATAATTGTGTCCATGGACAACTCTCTTTTTCACCATAAGACCAGACTAACTGTATAGTGCCTGATACAATTAAATTTTAATTACGGAATGTACAGGAGGATCTTAATCAAAAGAAGAGATAATCAGAACAAAACACTCTCCAGCAATCCTGATTTAATGGAACCATGGTAGTTGGATGAACCCCTGAAAATATTCCTGACATAATCTTTAAACGAAAAATATTTCCTGGAGGCTTCTTAAAGACAAACAATATATCTTAGTTCTCTCAAGCTGCTATAACAGGTACAGTATCACTGGATAGCTTTAACACACACAAATTGACTCTCTCACAGTTTAGAGGGCCAGGAGTCTAAATTCAAGGTGCGAGCTAAAGGGGAAGATCTTTTTTATCTCTTTTGTCTCTGGAAGGAGATCTTTTCCATCTCTTTTCCTCTGGATCCAGGGGTCCAAGAATGTGCTCTGCTTCTGGTGCTTCTTTTTCAGTGGTAGGAGCTCCCGGTCACGTCTTTCTCTTTATGTTAAGATCAAAGGGGTTTCGTGTCACGCACCAGAGAAAGACACCTTACATTAGCTGAGACCAGTGGCCCGAGTAACGGTGTTGGAACAGACTCTATTCCCTTTCTTTGTTTTTTTCCCCAGTGATTTTATTGGGAACACTTAGAGCTCTTATAACATTCAATGTATCATTTATATCAAGCATATTTGTACTCATGTTGCTATATTCATTTCCAAATATTTTCTACTTGAGCCCTTCATATAAGCTCCTCTCCCTTTTAAACAATCATTTTATTGGGGGCTCATACAACTTCCATCATAATCCATACATATATCAATTGTATGCAGGCCACATTTGCACACTTGTTGCCATCATTACTCTCAAAACATCCTCCCTCCATGTAGGCCCCTAGTAACATCTCCCCATATTTCCCTTCCCTTCCCCTTCACCCCCCTATGAATCCATAATAATTTACAAATTGTTATTACTTTTTCATATCATACACTGTCCAATGTGTTCCTTCATTTACTTCCCTGTTGTCTGTACCCCAGAGAGGTTACATGTAGATCCCTGAAATTGGTTCCCCCTTTCTATTCTACTGTCCCTCCACCCTCCCACTATAACCACTCCCCCACTGGTCCAGAGGGATCATCTATCCTAATTCCCCATGTTTCCCCAGTGTACATTACTGGTCCAGCTGGATTTGTCTGATAGAATTGGGATCATGATAGTGGGTAGGAGGAAGCATTTGAGAACTAGAAGAAAGTTGCATATTTCATTGTTACTACATTGTATCTTGACTGGCTCATCTCCTCCCTGCAACTCCCCTGTAAGAAGATGTCACTTCACCTATTGATGGGTCTTGGGTCCCCAATCTATGCTGCTGCTCATTTATAATGATATGTTTTGTAGTTCTTTGATGCCTGATACCACACCCTTGGACACCTCATGGTCACACAGGCTGGTGTGCTTCTTCCATGTGGGCTTTGTTGCTTCTCTGCTGGATGGTCACTTGTTCGCTCAAGTCTTTAAGACTCCAGATGTTATATTTTTTGATAGTCAGGCACCATCAGCATTTTTCACCACATTTGTTTATGCATGCATTTGTCATCAGTGATCATATCAGGAAAATGAGCATGCAATGTTATGATTTTTAGTTCTTGAAGCCCGATAACTGATCCTTTTGACACCTCGTGGTCCCACAAGCTGGTGTGCTTCTTCTATTTGGGCATTGTTGCTTTTGAGCTAGATGGTTGCTTATTTATTTTCAAGCCTTTAAGACCCCAGATGCTACATCTTTTGATAGCGGGGCACCATCAGCTTTCTTGACCATCTTTGCTTATGCACACATTTGCCTTCAGTGATTGTGTCGGTAAGGTGAGCATCATGAAATGCCAATTTAATAAACAAAATTCTTGCACTGAGGAAGTACTTGAGTGGAGGTTCAATGCCTAGCTGTCCTAATACTAACCCTATAAGTATATGCATGTTGATCTCATTCCCCTATCGTCATATATAAATATAGGAATCATCAGACTACAGCTGACTGTATCAGATCACATCACAGGGGGGGATTACATCATTCAAGCCCTGGAGAATCATGACTCAACAAAGTTGAGGATGATTTTTGAGGGATACAACTCATTCTAAGAAACATAGTTCAGCTTAACTAGTCAATAAAAGGTCTGCCTTGAGTATTACACTGAAAACTGAAAACTAACAACCAAACAAAAATCAGAGGAGAACTTTTAGTGAAAGGAGTTGATGTTGTCAGAAGATGAAAAATTCAGAAAAAGAGAATGAGGACAGTCCCAGCGCTTGAAAAATACAATCAGTGTCACTGAATTGTTCATGGATAAATAGTTGGGAGGATGTGTTTTACTTTGTGTACCATCAACAACCAGCAAATTAGGTTTATTTTGAAAGCTCCTGAGTGACCATCTAAGGGACAGCTATCATCTCCATTTGCTTGGAGCAACCCAGGAGAGCCAAGAATAAAAGAAGGACATAGAACAAGCATTGCTCCTTATGCTGATACCAAGAGCTCAAATAGAAGGCAAATGTTTTGAGAATGAGGATGGCAACAAATGTACGAATGTACTTGAAAAAAGTACATGGATTGTGATAAGCATTGTATGAGCCCCAATAAAATGATTTTTTAATAAAGGAAAAGAGATACCACCTGTGATAGGTTGGTATGTTGTGCCAACATGGCCAAAGAAGGTAGGTAGGTTTGTTGTGACAACATGGCCAGTGAACACATGTAAGATGAATTGAAGGGTGGAGATATAAATGACTAAGCAAGAACTTGCTTTTCTCTCTCTTTGGTTCTTTGATCTTTGAAATAGTCAGCTGCCTTTCCTGTTCTGTGCCTCAATTTGCAAGCTACAATACCTGTGGGACACCTAATCCATGGACTGTGTTGCTGTGAGTTGAGGTTCCTTCAAGCCCTGCTTCGCTATGCTACTGGAATATACATCCTTGAGCTGGGGACTATCGGGCCTTGTCATCTGGCAGAGTGTTGGTGACCTGCTTTTCTGTTTGCTGCTTTTGGCTGGATAGCCTGAATTTCTCTACAGAGGACTACTCAGTGGCCCTCGATACTCAAAGAACTGTCGGTGTGTTAGATGTCTCACGCAAGTGAGATGGACCAAGCCATTTTTACTGCTTTATAGATTAGTCAACCTTTTATGTCTTATGTTATCTATCTTTCTAGCTATATAAATGTGCATAAAATTATTAGTGTCGGGCTGAGCCCCGGTGGCGTAGTGGTTGTGCGTGGGACTGTGACTCACTGGGATGGAGGTTCAATTCCAGTAGTGGGGCTGGGCCTCCTACTCCCACCACCAGAGAGCAGTGATGCCCCCCCCCCCAAAAAAATATTAGTGTCCTGGTTTTGTTTCTCTAGAGAACCTTGTCTAACACACCACCCAAACTCACCCCAAATAAAAATGTTTTGTTTCTGTTCCATGGGGGGGAGAATAAACATTGCAATACAATCAGAAGAACAGTGTGAATAGACAAACAGGGAACAGTATGACTGTCTACTATGAAAGAAGCCCTGGTCTCCAGTAGGTGAATACTTAGCTGCTTACCTAGGTATTGACAGTTCAACGAACCGGTCTCTCTGTGGTGGAAAGATGTAGCTGTCTGCTTCTGTAAATAAGCAGAGCCTGAGAAACCCTATAGGGTGTTTCCAACCTATGTGTTGGTAGTACACAGCAACCTATGTTGAATATACCCCTAGGGTGGTGCAAAGAGTGAAGCGATCATCGGCTAACCAGAGGTCGGGAGGTTGGTGTCTGTCCACAGGGACCTAGAGTGAAAGGCTTGGCAATCTGCTTCTGAAAATTCCTCCATGGTTAACCCTATCACCAGCGGGTCTGCTCTGACGCATGATGGGTTGCCAAGAACTAGAATTGACCACCCCTGGTGTCCTTTTGAGGACTGTGCCTTGCATCATCTCTAGTATTTATTTCTAGTCTTTAAAGTACGTGCTTTCGCCCTCTCTGCTAGTATATGGGAAAAGGAGGGCTCTGGTCTATGTGGAAGCACCCAGCTACAAGAGTCAAGATTCAATCCTTGCCTGGTAATTCCAGAATCCAAGCAGCTGATAACATAACACATGTCACCCTCCAATCCTGCCTTGAACTTAAATGTGGTTGCTGAAATGGGAAAGGAGAACCATGCACTTCCCGTCACGATGTTCACATTCTGATTTACAATCCCGTCATAATGGGGGTGGACCAAGGGAGAAATAAATGAAAACAGACTGACTGGACACTTATGAATCAAGCCTTGCCAGAGGCAGGGGGATGCATACATAATGTGTTTTAGGTATTGCCAAATTTTTGTACCAATTTTCACTTCTATCAACAGTATGTAAAAGGTCCATTTTTCTCAAACACCGACAGTAGTGTGATCCATCTTTTTAATCTTTGCCAATCTCTTTGCTGAAATGTATAAATTTAAGTGCCAATTATATCTTCTGGCTTTAGAGCCATCAAAATAGAAACTTCATGTTTTCAGACAGTTTTTGCCTCATTTTGTAGGAATTATAAGGCAGGGGGAACAAAAGGGAGAGAGCAAAAGAAAAGAAACACTCAACAGCAGTCAGACCAGTTTGAAATTTCTGAAGGCTCAGGAAACAAACAGTAGATAAATGCACATCATGCATATTTATGAAGGGTCACTTGACGTATTATATAGCATAATCCATTCATTAGATAGGGGCCCTAATGGCACATTGGGTTAACCATTGATCTGGGGACCAAACTATCAGAAGTTCAAACCCAGCAGCTGTACCATAGGGAAAATATGAGTCCATTTACCCCCATTCAAATTTATAGCCCTGGAAAACTTACAGGACAATTAATTCTACTCTGTCCTAAAATGTCTCTATGTGTTGGAATTGATTAGATAGTGGTGGGTTTGAGTCTATATTTAATGTCTAGAAAGTCCAACCAGATAAAATAGATAGGGAAAAAATCCACAGTCATTAGGAAATTGTGTTTGGGCCAATGGTTTCAATTTTCACTTCTCTGCCTCAGTTTCCAGGCCTAAGCAATTCTGAAAGCAGCAATTCATAAGCATGGGAGGCTGTATAATGAGCACACTGAATACACAGCAGAATTCTCCAAGGGAAGATGCTAGCAACACAAAACTCAAAAAACTTATTGCCTTTGTGCCAATTCTAATTCATGAAAGACCTCATGTGTGTCAAAGCAAAACTACATGACAGAGAGTTTCGAGAATAATGACCTTACGAGATCAGAAGGGCAGGTTTTTCTTCTGTTGTGTCCTTGGGTAAATTCAAACTTCCATCTTTTGGTTAGTGACCCATTTCAAACCATTTTTACCACTCAGAATTATCCAATTCACTATTAATTTGAATGCCATACAATTGAACAAATAAAAATACCAATTCCAGTGGGACTTATCACTTCAGGGTGACCTGTTGGGTCTAAGTTAGTAATCGAATTTGGGAGACATATCAGAGGGTAGAGTTGTAGTAAAGACAGTGTGTTCACAGACAAGAACATGAGATTTGAGTTACAAAGACCCATTTTACTATCTTGACCACTTAGCAAATCTGAGCCTCACTTTCTCAGATGCAAAGTTCTCTCTACTGCTACCTGAGGGATATCAGGTGAATTAGATGGGGGCATTTATGAAATGTCCTGCACAGTCATCAGTGCAAAATGACTCCCCTGTAAGGAACCCATGTGCTTCACCGAGGCTCATGAAAGAAGTGAATCTTGCATAACTGCAGGACATTATCTTACAATTCACAAAGGAAAATGAAACCACCTTCCGGAAAGTACTCCCCAAACCAAAGTTTCAAACAAAACTTTGCCTTTGGCTGGGGTGGGGTGGGGTGAGTGGAACAGGAGGAGAGAACTATCTACAATAATTTGCTGTTCTTGTTTTTTTCCACAAAAAATTAAAACAATATTCTATTATCTCTCGGTGATGAAACTACACAAGTTTCCCTTGTGCTCTGTAGCATGGAAATACGTAGCTCAGTACCCAAATAATCATACTTAGGTCCAGGAAGAAAGATTTGCCTCAAGGCTGTAATGGCTTTTATATTCATTGCAGGCCAAGTTTCAGAGAGAACATTCAATAACTGTCTCTGTTTTTTCAGAGTTATTATGTTTGTGTGCCCACCCACCTACATGTCTAAGATTACTTTTAACAGCCCATCCTACCTTACATGTTCAATGGAAAGGAGTTAAACAAACATTACATCTGTGCCTTGAGCTGGGCTACATGGGAGGGAGCTCTATGAGCTGGATATTAAGTGGACCACAACAGCACCACAGATTTGGTGTTCTAGGAAGAAGAGCTCTGTGTCTGGATGACTAGCACTCTCCTACACCTTTTTGCCTTTTGCACCCTCTGTGTGATTCCCCAGGAAGTTCTCCTATCAAGCGCCATGCCTTCAAATTCCAGTGATACATCATACCATACGCCCCATTCTTTCTCCTTATTGCTAGACTCATTTACTAACATGTGTAATCAATATTTCCATTTCTTGGATGCTTTCCTCTCATACATCTCAACTAGCACCATCCCCAATCTTCCTCATATTCTAAATTAGAAGTTTCTTCTGTTCAATAAGAAATAGGCTACAAAATTTGGCATCATTATTGATCCTGCACCTTCTATGTTTGGAATTCAAACTGTCATTTAATCCACCTTCCATAATCATTTCAAATCCAAGCACTTCATAGTTCCATATAGAGCATAGTTGATGCTCAATAGATATTTATTTAAGGATAGAACACAATTTTAGCAAAATTTGGGAACATCAGCTAGGTCCACTACTCTGAAGTCATTGCATAACTTTGAAGAAGCAAAGATATGTATATGAATGTACTATGGTAAACAACAATTTGTCACTTCTGCTTTGTTTCATTTTTAAAATAGTTTTTGGAGGCTCATAAAGTTCTTATCACAATCTATACATAAATGCATTGTGCCAACCACATACACATTTGTTTCCATTAGTATTTTCAAACATTTTCTTTCTACTTGAGCTATTGGTACTGGCTTCTCACATTTCCCCTCCCTCCCTCACCTTCCTTGTCACTCATGTTTGTGACTAATGTGGCTTAAAGAAAGGAAGTGGAAAGGCAGGAAGTGGAGGAGGATTTTAAGCCAAAAACCAAAAGGATTCAAGTAGAAAGATCGTTTCTTATGTGATGTAAAGGATACAGTACAGACTGTACAGGGAAGCTGACATGTGACCTGGTCAGCCACATATTGGTTTACTCAAAGTAGTATGATACAAGTTAATATCCACTTGTCACATCCCTTTCTTTGACTCTAGGATTGGTTTCATGGGAAAATTCTAGCAGTCTAGGGATACAAGACCATTGGCCTTCTATTTATTTTCAGTGAGAAATTACTTATTATAATTTACTTTAAGGAGTTTAATTATCTTTACATGGGGTCATGAGGAAAACACTCATAACCAAGAGAGGGTAAAAGGGATCTCCCACATTATGCAAATGGACATTAATATAGCAGAAGGAGAAGAATCATGAAACTAATAATTTGTCTACAGTCTGATTTTATAATGGCTGTGTTATCTATGGTAAATACTGATTTATTTTTTTAATAAATGGTTAATTAAAAATATACTCATATTTGTAATAATATATCATTATTAAGAAGGTAATAAAGTATTAAGATTGCCAAAATCACATTTACATCTCCTTCCCAATAACAAAAAACATCCTTTCTATTAGCTGAAACAAATTAAGCAGGCAGTTTCTGATTATCAAAGCTATAAGCTTAAAGGAAAATACTCTTGTGTCATAATCACAAAGAGACAAGAGCTATGTGTGTGTTAGGTCTAAGCTCTGCTAAGGTAGATAGCCAATTGTCAGCCAATAGAGTTGCAACCTCTCCAACAGTTCCACCAGCATTCACTTTTCCATTGATATTTCATATCGTTGGTTTAGCTTTATTTTATTTTCTATCAGGTACAAGAATTAAGTCAGATGTTTGCTGGATCACAAACCACAACCAGCAATCTTCATTAAAACCCTGTCCAAAATGCCATGAAATTATCCATCTTATTTATTAGAATAAGGCCAGCTCACTCATGTCAAAGAGCAGGGAGAGCATGTGGAGATGTGGGAAGAGCGTGACCTGAGGAGGATAGATGTGGTTTCTGGCCTGGACTTTGTCCCTCTTTAGCCATGACCCCTCTGGAGTCTTGAGTTTCTGCATCTGTTTGAAATGGTTGGCTGAAGTGGTCACGAAAGTTCCTTCCCTTTCCAAGTCCTATGACAGCATCCATTATGTGGTCCCACTGGTCATGCTTCAACTTCCATCAAGGCCAGGAATATGATCCAGTTATTCACACTCTGGCCAAGCCCGCAGATCCCAAACATTGAAACTTTCCTTCCAAACATATTTGCGAGGGCTTGGAGTGAGAGCCAACAAAGGTGCAGATAATCATATCCAGAACAACCGCAAAGATACATTCAAGCCCGAGCCAAAATTGTGCATCAAATCGGTACACATAGTGTCGTGCTCAAATCCAGCTCCCATTAATGGAAAGATGACATGAAGCTTTGGCAAGGGTTCTCAGGAGGATTAGCTGTTTGTCGAACTGGCTGCTGTCGGAGCTAATGTACTGACAAGGATGGCCCAATGTTTGGAAACAGGTTTTGGAAAAGCCAATTGCTCACTGCTTCTTGATAGTTTGGGGTTCCTTGTTTTGCTTTGTATCTTGAAGTCCAACCCTTGGTAATATGAGGTCCCAAACAAAAGGGAATCATTTGTATATTTTTAAACACTTAAAAGTTAATTCTGTAAGATACGTAGAGCGGAAGCCATCACTACAACAGTGTGAAGTTATAGGTTATGTTAACAGCCAAATAAATGCTTCTCAGGTATGATTTTATGTTGACTCATGTGCTTTTATAATATTTGACTGTTTTTGAATCCCAATGAGAAAAAAATATTTCCTCTAGAAGAAGCAAATCCCTTTTGTTTCAAAATGTCCTCAGGTTAAGAATGGTAACACCTCCTAGATGAATTCATTAGAAGAAATTACAGTATGACTTGTTCTGTGAAGAACTTGGCTCTTAGAACTCAGATTGCTTGTCTCTTTGGCCCACAAAAAGACAGACACCAGGTACCCTGTGCCTCCTTTCATTTTTCTTGCATGCTCATTTCTTAGCCCAGTGCCTATCACATTGTAGGTACTCAAATATTTTATGATAATAAGTTGATATTTCTTAATATAATGAAACTATAAATGATCAATTATATTGGGGGGTAAACTAAAGCATTTGGCAAGGCATAAAAAGAGATCATTGTTACATAGTAGCAGTAAGAGCATATGAATGGTTTAGCCGGATCCTTTCTTAGGAACTCCTGAGATTCAATCTCTGATGATTTAATTAAATGAAGAGATGGCACACCGTGCCTGGCATGTCAATTGGCTGACGAGAACTCAGTGAAATGGTGTTGTCTTTATGAGCTAGATGTTTCCACTGTGTGCTGGTTTTATTTCTTTTGATGACATGGAGCCACTGGCTGCTACTGGTTGGTGCTTTGGAAAGGAAGAGGCTGCCAGAATCACGCAATTGCCCCTGAATTACATGAGCTACCCTTTAGTGGTGTGACATT
>PVJH01041644.1:0-14823 GCA_004026705.1 Nesogale talazaci | reverse complement strand
TGATTTATCGGGACTGAAATGGTTCTAACCCCAAACCACTTTGTGTACCTATATTCTGGTATTGTATCCGGTGCACTTTGGTCTGGTGATTTAAAACCAACTTGGTGTCAGCACCTGGAGCAGGTTGTAGGCTGGGAGCTATGCTGGGGACCCAGGTTTTAATACCACGCCTAGGTATTCCTGAGGAGTGTTTGCTAATCGTCATCCAATTACCACCCCCTACTGCTGTGAAAGAGCTTATACAGGTGAGTTACTGCTCTTCTCATGTGAAAAACATTACGCTTCAAAGATTTATATGTGCTCAGGAGCCCTGATAGTGACTCCGTGTGGGCCATTGTCCACCAAGTCAGGAGATCAAGTCTACCAGCCACTCCTTAGGAGAAAATTAGGCTGTCTACTCTTTATTTAAACTGTCTACTCTTGAAGTTTTGCTCTAGCCTATAGGGTCGCAATGAGTGGGAATCAACTTGATGGCATTGGGTGGTTTTTGTTGTAGTAGGCTTTTACTCTGTGCAAACTGATGGTGCAGTGAGTTACATACTGGGCTACTCAGCAGTTCAAATATACCAAACACTCCACAGGAAAAAGGTGAGGTTTTCTTCTTCCTTAAAGACTTATAACTTCAGAAACTCACAGGGTCAGTTGTACTCTGTCTTATAGGCTTGTGACAAATCAGAATTCATAATAATCAGGAGGGCTAACACAGTGTGACTCTCTGCCTGTGGTACCCAGATACTCATACTTCAGGCAGTCAAGATAACTGACTGGTTCTTCTCCATGAAGAGGAAGGGTGTGATATCATCTCCCCAGTGAATCCTCACTTGATCAACATTACAAGGCAATTTTTGAAGACTGTATCTTAGGTTTCCCTGCACTGTTGCTGAGGGAAACCAATAATAATAGCAGTTTCTGCTTTAGTGATTGGAATGAAAGCTGTCTTCCTCTTCTCCCTGGGTGTCATGTAATAACCCTGACATTAGTGGGAATTGCTGATATTAGCATTTGAAAAATCAATACATTAGTCAATTTTGGGGAATAAATCCAGAAAAGTTTGTTATGTGCCATAGACTTTAATATGCCTCTCCCCAAACGGAGAAAAGGCATTGTACCACAGGAGAGGCAGAGATTGGCACGCTCTTCATTAACACAGTGAGCAACTTGACCAAGAGTCATTAACCATTTCATTTCCTGAGAAATTGGGATCTGTGTTATTTCATTTTCTCAGTGATAGAAAGGATATTTTTTTGTCCTTTCCTTCCTAACCCTTTTGTTAGCTATCATCATCCAGTCATCATGATTCATGGCAAAGCCAAGTACAGTGGTTCAAACACTGCCCAGTCCTGCACCATCCCCATGATTGGATGGGATTTTACCTGTTACAATTATAGAGTTTCATTCACTGTTGTTTTTTAGAAATAGGTAGTCAGGCCTTTCTTGCTATTGTATCTTAGCCTGAAAATTGTGCAGCTTCATAAACACACACACACACACATCTTCTCTGACAGAAAGTAATGGCTTTGCATGAGGTGATTGATTCGCTCTTTTAATGATCACCTGGGTGTTTTCCTTCGCATGTAGGCACCTTGATGGTGTAGTTGGTTACTAACTACATAGGTTGAGTTATGAACTACTGTGCTGAGTTACTAACGACATAGATTGAGTTACTAACTACAGTGCTGTGTTACTAACTACAAGGTCAGCAATGTTAGCCCACTAGTCACTCTGAGAGAGAAAGATGAAAAATATTTTCTAGTGTAAATATCGTAAGTCTTAGAACCCATAGGTAGAAGTTCTCATCTATCTTATAGGGTCACTATGAGACAGAATTGGTTTCATGGTGGTTGGTTCATTAGAATTTCTCGCCCAAGCTACGTTCCTCCTTTTGGCCCACAAGGCAGCACTGCCTTAGAAGAGGGATCAGAAAATGTATTCTATATGGAGTCAGGTACAATATTAGGCTTTGCTAGCCTTGCAATTCCTGCTGTAACTACGCAACTCTGCTACTGCAGTGCCAAAGCAATCACAAACAATGTCTCAGTAAGTGAACTCTTGCTTGCTGAAAGTAAGGAGGACTTGACGAAAACCATGGCTTCCAGTCTTCAGTATGGGTTACAACTCAATGTAAACAAAATCAAAATCCTCACAACCGGACCAAGAGGTAACATCATGATAGATGGAGAGAAGATGAAAACGGTCAAGGATTACATTTTACTTGAATCCACAAACCACGCTCTTGGAAACGGCAGCTGAGAGATCAAACAATACACTGCATTGGGTAAGTTTGCTGCATGAAACCTCTTTGAGGTGTTGAAAAGCCGGGATGTTCCTTGGAGAACAGAAGCGTGCCTGACACCACCCATGGTACTTTCAGTCACTTCACAATCATGTTAAAGTCAGACATCAAATAATGAAGACGAAAGAAGAATCGATGCATGTGAATACCAATGCTGGTGAAGAGTAGGGAAAGTACTACAAACAGCCAAAAGGTCAAACAAATCTGTCTTGGAAGAAGTACAACCAGAATACTCCTGACACTCAAGGATGGCAAGACTCCGCCTCAAACACTTTGGGCATATTATTAGGAGAGACCAGTCCCTAAAGGAGGACTTCATGCTTGTTAAAGAAGAGGAGCATAGAAAAAGAGGAAGGTCCTTGACAAGATAAATTGGTTCAGTGGCTGCAAAAATGGGCTCAAACTTAAGTAGAATAGTGAGGGAGGCACAGGGCTGGACAGTGTTTCATTGTGTTGACCACGAGGTCACTGCGAGTTAGAATCAGCTCAGTTGCACCTAACAACAATAAAAAAGTGATTGAGTTTGGCTGGGTTCCAAGAAGGCTTTACTGAAATTTGAATTTTATATAATTCTCACAACATGAAGTTGTCTTCTTTTGACTTTCTCCAAAAATTTAAAATGTAAAAACTATTCTTAACTCATGGACCATGTAAAAGCAAGAAGACCAGATAGCACCCACGGGCCACAGCTGACCCTTCTAGCTTAGGCCATCATTCTCTACCACTGGGTTAATGATGAAAGGATGTGCGTATCCACTCTGGGCTAGAAGGCAGAAAAGAGCCCTGGGGCATCTCATTGATGAGGCTAGAACTTTTCACTCAATTTTTTTTAGCTGAGACCAATATAAAAAGTTGGTCATCTTACCTTTATCTCAACAGACGAGGTAGAAAAGAGTACCTTTCATTCACAATTTCATGGTCATAAAACCAGTCTGTTCCCTAAAGTCAGTAAGTAGAAGAAGACCACTTGAGTCTTCATATAATCAGAGTAAGAGCTAACATTTTGCAGGTGTTTTAAAAACATTCCAAAACAGGAACTTCTCTTTTATTTCTGCTTCTCCCTGTCATTTTGTTAGGTGTAATCTGTTTGATTTTTGACTCAAAATGACAACCAGTGGAAGAGTGGAACTTCCCCCTACTGTTTTCTAGGGTATACTCTTTATGAAAGCAGACCTCCAGATCTTTCTCCTGCAGAGCTTGTTGGTGGTTTCAAGTAAACCGTTTGACTAGAAGCTGAGCACTCAACCACACTATCAAGTAGGGGTATGTGTTGATATGTGTGTGTACTTATGAAGTATAATACATCTGTATATAGTGAACATTCAGAAAATCCGTTTTAGACGATGTGCATAACTTATTTCTTTGTTCCTTGTAACTATCCTATGAGGTCTACTTGCCACTACCTATCCACCTGTTCTCTTTGCAGACTCGAAGTGAAGCTGCCATGACAGTCCTGAGTGGCCATGTGGTGGTCTGCATCTTCGGCGATATCAATTCAGCACTGATTGGACTCCGGAACCTCGTGATGCCACTCCGGGCCAGTAACTTCCATTACCATGAGCTCAAGCACATAGTGTTTGTGGGCTCCATTGAGTACCTCAAGAGGGAATGGGAGACACTTCACAACTTCCCCAAAGTGTCCATATTGCCTGTAAGTGTCCAACGTCATCAAATTAGTGATATTTTTCTTTTCTTTTCATTCACACATACAGAGGTATGCACACACATCTCTCAGATGAATATAATATAATAGTTGTAGCTTTGATCATCCCTCTGCTTCTTCATCTGCTTATGAACCTTAGGACTCAGCTCTCGACTCCGTCTAAGAAAATCCAAACCCTGGGTGATCTCACTTCAAAGAATTAACATCCTACGTCAATTTTTCATCAAGGATGAAGTTTAGCTAGTGTGTTAGATGGGGTTCTCTAGAGAAACAAAACCAAAGCACTAATAATTCTTTCTACATGTTTATGTAGATAGAAAGATATCTAACTAATCTGTAAAGCAGTATGAATGGCTCGGTGCAACTCACTTGCATGAGACAGCTAGTATACTGGCAGTCCTTCGAGTTTTGAGGGCTGCTGAGTAGTCCTCTGTAGAGCAATTCAGACACTCCAGCCACAACCAGCAAACAGCAAGGCAGGTCACCAACAGTCAGCCAGATGACAGAGTCCAATAGTCCCCAGCTCAAGAGACATTTTTTCCAGTAGCATGGCGAAGCAGGGCTTGAAGAAATCTCAACTCACAGCCACACAGTCCACAGATTTGTTGTCCCACAGGTAGTGTAGCTTAGAAATAGAGGCATAGGACAAAAAGGCAGCTGGCTGATCTGAAGATCCAAGAGAGAGAGGGCAGGATTCGCAGAGCCATTTATATCTCTGCGTTTCAATTGATCTCACATGTATTCATTGGCCACGTTGGCACAAGTCTACCTATCACAGATAGTATAAACTAAATGTATTAACCATATTGGTGTCTCAACAGTCCTTCCCTTGCCTACATAAGCTTAGTGTATTGAAGTGCTATGATGCTTAATTACAGAATGCACAAGAAATTATTTCTAGCATTTTACTTAGGGCATTCTTCATGTTTGGTGCCTCTTCATCTGTACTACTTTTGATTTGCAACTAGCTGTGAGTAATAGGGCTTCTTACTTATATTTGCTTGACATCCTCTCAGCTCCTAATTACATAAAAGTCCATCAGAATTTTCATTGATTTGTGTGTATGTGGGAATATAGCAAAGGGCTTTAAAAAGTTCATTAAAAATAGGATTAAATATAATGAATTTTCTTGCATTTCTGAAGCCCCTTCATGCATGCACATGTGATGGTTATAAAATATTGTGATCTAAATCTAAAAGGATAAGTTTGTGACTTCATAATTTTGCATGAAGATATAATGTCCTTGATCTAGGAATCATTTAACTAACTACTTTTAATCATTGTATATTTTCATAAACTCTCAAAAATATTCCTCCATGAAACAAATCTATCTACATAACACGAATCCTCTGAACATTTTTTTGGAACTTCACATTCCTAAAATGGAGGCAGAGTTTAATGTATATTTCAAGAGACCTTCTTCTTAAAATTCATT
Source organism: Nesogale talazaci (assembly GCA_004026705.1). Lineage (NCBI taxonomy): Eukaryota > Metazoa > Chordata > Mammalia > Afrosoricida > Tenrecidae > Nesogale > Nesogale talazaci. Next base: position 9,432 of record PVJH01041644.1, on the reverse strand, counting down.
TTTTCTTTCAATCAGCTTTTAGAACTTCAATTATATTACTTAACCCAAATTGTTTGTGAAAAAGAAAGAAGAGTTAAGTCATATAATTACCAACATAAGATTATTATCATAAGAAATACCCATTCCTAATCAGAATTTTTCCTTAGATAATGCCTAGAACAATGGTGCTTTAATATTTAAATAAACAAGGAAAATGTCAGACAACTCTTTTTAATTATTTATTTTTAACTCTTTTTAATATAATGCTAAAACCCCACTACTTTAGTAAACACATCTAGTTAATCATAGCCACCAACAGATAAAGAAATTATCATTCATATAGAACAGATATATCCCCTGTTAATTCCCAAAATGTTATAGATTTGCGTATATATTTTCCATGACTATTTTTCTACATGTGCTCTTCTCATGGCCATTTGAGAATACAGTTTGGATTGGACTCTAAAACTATCTTTTAAAAGAGTATGTGGAATTATTTGTGGGATACACGAGTACATGAGTGTGTTAGTCCAGGTAGACTAGAGAAAAAAATCATAAGCATGCATATGTATATAAGGGAGAGATTTCTATACAAGAGGAATTGAACATTGAGAAAGCATCCCAACCCAGTCAGTCTAAATCCATAAGTCTGATACAAGTCCATATGTCTGATACCAATCTATAAAGTCCTCTTCAGACTCATGAAATACGTACAATGATGTTGAATGCAGGGTTATCACAGACCAGAGGGTAGAAAGTCTTTGGATCCAGTGGTGTTGTAAACATCTCAGTGCTGGCAGGGGTCTCTAAGTGGCTCCTCTAGTTTCTGAGGGTATGAAGTCTATCACCATAGTGCCATGTGTCTTGGCAATAAAGCATCTCCGAGTGAGCAGTGAGAGAGACAGTGTCTCCTGCCTCCAAGAAGGAATACTGAATTTCCCAGAATTCTCAGGAGAAGGCCACGCCCACACAGAGGTCTCATTGGCTATCTCCAGATTAACAGTCTAGACTTCAACCCTACCCCCTTAATCCTCAAATTGACACCAGATTAGGTGACTACCACAATGGGTTTCAAAAAGGGGTACAAATCCATTTGTTTTTGACGTTTTCCCACAAGTTTTTTGAGGGCCTCATTTGTATGTGTGTGTGTTGTATTTGTGGGTATGAATGAAGTATATGTTTTGTGTTGAGTATGTGTAATGTTTGATCTGGGTGTCTGGTTCGTTTGGTATGTCTTCATGTGTGTGTGTGTGTGTGTGTGTGTGTATGTTTTCTACATGTCTTTGCACACATCCACTCACTCAAATGCACATTTGTGGCTGATTTTCAAAACCCTTCAAAATGTAGCATACCCAAGCACAACATGTTTTTTTAAAATCATTTTATTGGGGACTCATACAACTCTTATCACAATCTTTATATACATCCATCATGTTAAGCACATTTGTACATTTGCACAACATACTTAAAAAAATTGGTTTTCTCTTTTTCTTTACATATTCATTCTTTAAACAGAACCTCACATGTAGAGTCAGGCCAGAGAAACATAAAAGATTTCTCTGTATACTATTTTGTATTCCTTGTGTTTTGAAATCATGGCTAGACAACTGCACAGAAATTGCCTTATATCACAATTATTGTGGAATTCTCTGCAAGATGAAAATTAAAAGAATATGGATGTAAGCAATTGAGGCTTATGCACTAGCAGAATGATTCAGGAAGTTGGTGAGACTGATTTTATACCACAATATCACAAGAAAAGAGGCATTCTTCTTCTCTCATAAGATACAGGTCCAGAGAATGGAACTAGAAGCTTCCTAGTACCCACACCTCTAAATACCTCTTCATTTATAAGTATACTTCTCAGTAATATTTTGGGGCTTGGAACAGAATTATGATAGCCACTGAGTCATAAAAGAGGGCTGATGACCAGCATCTCATCAGCCACGTTCCATCTTTCCAAAGCTAGCTCTCCAGGAAAGGGAAAGAGAAGTCATTCAGAAATATACGGTAATTGCCAAACCCACTCCCACTGTCAGTGGGTCACTCAGACTCTATGCAGGCAGAACAGGGGCTGAGTTCAGGCTGGAGGGCTTACTATACTCATGACTGTATGTGAGCCCTAACTTAATGCCACCACATGGCACCCCCAGAAGTGTGATATGAGATGGCTTAAGACATTATGCTTTGACCCCTGGTGAGTACACAGAACCCTTATAGATCCTGCTTATATCCTCCAAAACTTACCCCTCAATTTATTTTCTGATGATGTTCCTGGTCTCTCCATCATTACTGTCTTTCCCTGTGCTTTTTCAGTATCTTTTTAAATTAAGGCACTAGAAAATATATGTTTACTGGCTTATTTATTTTTAATTAAACAAGTAATATATTCATACATTCTTGTTATACAATATTCAAATCAGATAAAAGTTGATAAAATCAAAAGCAAAGTTCCCCCTTCACCTGCCAATCCTATTTCTCTCCCCCCATGATAATTATTGTTGTTAGTTTAGTGTACATTTCCCCAGAGCTTTTCCTATGAATTTTCATACATTTGTAAATGTAATTATAACTATATTATTGACTTGTGGAATCTATTTTACTATAAATACATGACATCATATTTTACAAATTGTTCTTTTTTACCAACAACCCCCTACCCTCTCTCTCACACACACACACACACACACACACACGTTGATGGTTCGTATTCTCCATGCCTGTACTTATGGACCTCATCTTCCATTGTACTTGTTCTTGATGAGGTATTTATACATTTATTTAAGACTCTGCTGTTGGACAATTAGGTGATTGCCTTTTATTTCCTTATTGGAAGCATGCAGTGAAATGATCTGACCTGAAGCTTAACTTCTGTCTATTCCCCCTTACAAGACATGCATTCCTACCAACTTCCTGTCCCTGCCGCCAACCCTCCAAATTGGGCAGAGCATGCCGCCTTACCTCATCCCACCATGCTCACTGGCTATTTCCCTTTGGCTGCATTGGAAATTCTAGTCAGAACTGCTGTCTCTTGCCTGAGACCATAGTGACCTGCTATTAAATAAAGAGGCATTTGAAACCCACCCCCTCGTTACAGTCTGAAAGCCAGAGGTTGCCACAGGACAGTTAGTTAAATCAAAACAATTTCCAGGCAGGCAGAAGATGTAGAGTCCTGGCATTATTCCTTTCCCCGTTTGTTAGCAATAGCTTGATTGAGTATTGAAAGCAGACCTGAAATGCTGCCATCAGCACCAACTACCCTTTAGATTAGCACACAGCTCCTATTCCCTTGAATGCTGTTAGGCTAGCTTAATGTCAAGGCATGAAAAAAGATACTTGTTAACTAATTTCCCAAAGCTCTGGCTCAATCTTTAATTTGTTTTTTCCCCTTCCCTTCTCTTCCCTCAGTCTCAGTTTTGCTTTTCTTTTTTCCCCCCTTCCCCCTATGCCAAAGGGTACACCATTAAGTCGGGCTGATTTAAGGGCCGTCAACATCAACCTCTGTGACATGTGCGTGATCCTGTCAGCCAATCAGAATAATATTGACGATACTTCGCTGCAGGACAAGGAATGCATCTTGGCGTCACTCAACATCAAATCTATGCAGTTTGATGACAGCATCGGGGTCTTACAGGCTAATTCCCAAGGTAAGGACAGCCTCTAATACTTTTCTGCTGTGCCTGCGGGGGACAGGGGCTGGCAAGAGGGATATCCTTCACTTGGTAATTCAAAGAGGCTCACATCAGCTTTCCTGGCAGTAAAACCTGCGGGCATTGGGATGGCTTTTAAAGGGGCATCAGCTGCCTTTTCTCGCTTTCCTGGGAAGTAGATTTGACACCTACACACCAAAACAGGCTTCTTTTTGAGAGGATAGACACGTCTTTAAATTGCCACCACCTCAGCTTTCCCAAACAGTGATTTTGGATCAAGGTCATCAACTACACGTTAAAGCATTGAAAAGATGCTGGTTGAACAGGCCCAGCGTTTCATCCCAATGCATATTTTTGCCATTGACCTCAGATGGGGGCATTATGTTAGAGTTGCATTTGAAGGTCATTGGATAAGAAAAGGCAATTGCTAGAGAATGGGGGACTCTACACGTCTTAAAAGTTATGTAGTGAGAGGAGACACCTGTCTGCCCACACATTCTCCCAAGAAGGTTCAAGAGGGATAAACACATAGATTTTCTCAGTTCTGCCTCTCTCATCTATTGTCACTTACTCTGGGATCATGGGCAGGGAGTGACTGGCAAAGACCTTCTGGGAGCATCTTCCAAAGGGAATATAGCCTCCTAACACACAGGTGCAGTAGAAAGAAATTTGGCATAATAAGACGCAACTCATTCTCCTCCAAGTCATACCTCCATGTAGAATGGCCAGGAACTGGAGGGGGTTTGTTCGATGTGGTCTCCTTGGTGGTGGCACTGTTCATAAGATAGGTTTCTGGATCCAACGATGAAGGAGCATGATCTTGTGTACCTCCGAAACAGGGCTGCTCCTGCTTCAGCCTCATAGCCAAGCCCACCGTTGCAGCTTCTGTGTGAAACCTGTCTCACTCACTGTGAGTGAGGTCACCCTGACCCTTGTTGGACCTCTCCCTCACCAAACACAATGTCTTTCTTCAGTGATTAATACTTCCTGATGCTATGGCCAAAGCTAGGACATTGGGCAATATTCTGCTATGATCCATCAGGTTTTCATGGGCTTCTCTGTGGAAACAGATCACCAGGCTATTCTTCCTACTGGCCTCACTTGGATACTTCCCTGAAACGTGTCCACAATGGGCAAAAACTTTCTTTATGTTTGAAATACTTGTGGCAGGGTTTCTGATATAGCCTATGGGAACTCTGGTGAGATGTAAAAACCAAACCAGACCCATATTTGCCCCACAATCAGTGCATAGCTTCTATGTTTACTTGACAACTGTTCTCTGCTCTCAAATTTTTGTAATAGTGCTATATTAATGGCATCGTGGTGTTTACCTAATTATCTTCAAGGGCGAGGAAGCAATTGGAAAACAAATAGACATGTGTGTATTCTGAAGGGGCTCCAGATTAGTCATGGAGCCAATTCTGATTCATGACGAACAGCCACAAGCATGTCAGACTTGGATTTTCAAAGACTGTCTTTCAAAAATCCATCACTGGACCATTCTGGAGAGACATTCTTTCTATAAGGCAAACTTCCAGTCTTTCACTAAGCAGGCAGGCACATTAACAGTTTGTATCATACAGGAACTCCTCTGGACTATGAAGCACCATTTACTGATAGTTGGCCATGGGTCTCACCTGCTGGGTTTCTCTGGGTTTCATGCCATCATGTAGCCTACACCTGTGTCCTATAGTATCTATTGTTCATTCAGCATCACTACCATTTCTATCGTCTAAAGTATTACAATGCCAGCAATGACAGTAATTAGGGCCTCTTGTCAGAATGGTTATGGCCCAGAGTCTGCCAAGGCCCAGGTCATTTGGTGAGATTTACAAGTGGAAGTGCAGTGGAAACAACTGCAGCCAGCCCCTTTGTAGACAGGAGGGCTGTGGCAGCTGTCAGGGGAGATTCCTGAGAAGCACTTGCTCCACAGCTGGTGTCTGAGAAAGTAGGTGATGACTTCGTATAGCTGCAGTTTCCAACTGGTGGGTCGTGACCCCATTGGGGATTAAACCATCCGTTCCCAATTGTTACGTCAGACCGCCAGAAAGCACGCATTTCCGATGGTTGGGGGCCATCACAACATGAAGAACTGTATGAAAGCAACCCAGCATTAGGAAGACTGCAAACCCCTGTCCTAGAGGGTTTGAGAATCCTTGAGCTCTAGACAAGAAATGTGCTTCTATGCGTAGTAGCAACCTTTCAGACTCCAGGTCAGCAGTGAAGTTGAACTCATTCCTCCCTGTAACCAGCACACAGTCCATTTTAGCTTACATTGACAGAATGTCGAAGCTGTAGGCCAATCTCTTTCTTTTAGATTTTCTACCCCATCTGCTCTACTCCTTGCCTACCCCTAATTTTGAACATTCCACACTAGTTACAATCTGGTTTTTCAAAGGCTCATGAGCAATGACTATCAACATGGGCGAATTGCTTCCTTCCTCCCCCACTGGCCAATAATTTGTGCTCCCCTCCGGCTACTTATCTCAACTCACCTCCTTGGATGGCTCTTATCCCAAGGCCCAGGTGAATGGCCACTCTCCCGGTCCAACTGGGAAACCCTGTGGCTTCAGACTTTTGTACTCTTCATCCGGGTATTTGGCATGAGCAACCATGAAAAAGAATTAGAAATACAGGGACACAAGATGGATTTCAAGTACCCTTTTCATTGTGATGCCTCAGGGCAATGAATGATTTGACTCAGCTGCTAAACTAAAGGTTAGTGGTTCAAACTCACTGAGTAGGATAGTGGAAGAAAGACCTGGTGATCTGTTTTTGTGAAAAGTACCGCCCAGAACCCTCAACTGGGGCAGTTTCACATGGTAATATATAGGGTGATGATGAGTGGAAATTGGCTTGAAAGCAATAGGTTGGGTTTTCATTTTGAGAAATGGTACTAGCTTTCCCTGAGGGATAGTGCCTAGATATTTTCCCCACTACCACCTCAACTGTCTGCAGTCCTTTATGAAAGGTTGGTTCTCTACAGGGAGCTTTGTCACACACTATCCAGGCCCCATCTGGACAGACACGTGGACTCCGACTAATACCTGGGCTTTTGGTTCAGAATATACATACATCCTTCTGAAGTTTTCCTAAATTTACATGGTTCAACGTGTAAAAATGTGTCTTAACATGAAGAAGGTGGAGTCTTCATGGTATTTGTGTCTATATACCAGTCACTGGGTGTTAGTAGGTCTCTTAGAATAATAAAGTCTCTCTTCCCTCTGGCCCTCCCTTTGCACATTGCATTTTGGTGTCATTTTCCTAGTCCACATAGTGTCAGAACTGACCCAGCCTAGGGATTCTGGACCAGACACTTTCTGTAGAGATCTGAGACGTGATGGCTGGTTGTCATAAACTATTACAGTGAAAGGTGGCATAGTCTACTCTGGATGCCATATCCAATGTGACAGTTGGGTCTGTGGATGCAGTTTTAATATACAGCAGACAAGACTGCAGTGACAATTATATAAAGCAGGTGAAACTGCTCTTGTTGGTCAGCAAACATCAGCTCAGAACCACTTTACAGCTCTTTACCAACAACTAAGTGCCTTTATTTACAGAGCACCTGTCACTTCCTTTTTGGCTGGAGAGCTGGTGTATTATTTAGCACACATTTATCTGGGGAAAACATTTCAATTTAAATCAGCTAGTAGGACAGTGGCTTTTGCCAGACTATTTCTCTCTGGTTCCAAAAGGCAAGAACCGAGCCTGATCTCAGAAGGAAGAGCAAGCAGAGAGAAGAGCCTGTTTAAGAGCGCCACATGCATACTTGGAAAGAGGGGAGTAGGGTTAACTGCTTCATTTTGCTTTTTATGTCAATTGTATAAAATGAGCCTCTCATGGTTTCTTCCTGCTTAACCTACCAATAATGGTAACACTTAAGAGGAACAGGAGTAACTGAGTGTCCACTCTGTGTCAGGTACTACAGAAGACACGGCTTGCAAAGATGACCTGGATTTAGCCACCCACTCACTATTCTTAGGGGCTCAGATTAGTGGAAGAGGCAGTCCCATAAAGAGTTACAGTACAGTCAGACAATGAACACAACTGCTTATACTGTGGACCACATGACAATTTGGGGTCCTGTAACTGAATGTGGGACAAAATTGGCAATAGTAAGAGGTTTCTGGATATACACTTTTCAGGAATTAATTTAAATTCAAACATGTAAGGGATATGAAGTGTTTCTGGCAGTGTTTCCACATGGTGCACATTTCTTGGGCAAGAAAGGGCCATGAGTGGAAATAGTTTAAGAAACCCTGGCCAGGAAACTTTAAGGGATGCCTTATTTTATGTATGTTTAGTTGATAAGCCTTTGCAGATGGTTGGTGGATTGGCATTTGTGTCTGCGTTGAATGCAGGAGATATTGAGCTCTTAAAATGTAGTAAGTGCAGCTGAAAGACCAGATTTTTGTTCTATTTAATTTTTATTAAATATACATTAAATAGTCATTTGTTACCAGTAGCTACCACATTAGTATTTGTTTCATACCTTGATAATGCTTTGAACTTCGCAAATCATCAAGATGTATAAGGCGTGGATGATTAAATTCAACTTTATCTGTTCGCTTTACTTTATTTATTTTGTTTTATTTTATTTTTTTGGTTTTTGGGGCATCACTGCTCTCCGATGGTGGGAGTAGGAGGCCCAGCCCCACTGCTGGAATTGAACCTCCGTCCCAGTGGCCCACAGTCCCGCGCACAAGCACTACACCTCCGGGGCTCAGCCCCGCTTTACTTTATTTTTGACCATTATATTATCATCCGCTTTGGGAAGATACAATTCATTGATTTAAATACATTAAAGAGTTGCACAATCATGAACACAATCAATTTTTTATCCCATTCTTCATGTTTGGATCCATTGTTATTAACTCCCCATTGTCTCAAACTCTCCTGTCATAACCCTAAGGAACTATAATCTAGCTATTGTCTCTCTCTATTCGGTTATCTGGATTTCATTTGGACATTATTCCACAAACTCAAAAGTAGCTCTGGCAATGCAGCGGTTTCCGGTTGGACTGTTATCCATCAGGTCACTAGTTTGAAGTCATACGCCACTCCTCCAGAGGAAGATGGGGTTCTCTAACCCTTTAAGGGCAGTTCTACTGTGTCCTAGAGGGGGCTATGATCATAGTCCATAGGGAGCTATGATCAGAATCAACTTTATATGAGCGAGTTTGGTTTCAGTCTGAAAAAAAAAAAAAAAGCCTCGCACAAAAAACAACTCCAAACCCCCAAAATATCAGAGGCAACAAAATGAAGCACAAATAAGCTTCAAAACAAAGCAGAAAAAGATACCCACTAGAGCAAATTTAAAATGGAAAACAAATGGTAACATAGTGAATTTTAAGCTAACTATATCTGGAGTAATTCATTTTTCACTGTACTCTGAGGACAAAACTATTCACATAACTGCTAGAATCTAGTGCCTAGAGAGTTTGAGAGAGTTCAACAGACACTTAGCACATGTGGAGATTTTGCAAAGGGATTTTGGGCTTTCACTGCAATCCATGTACTCAAAATTTAAGTTCTAATACAGTTCCCTCTCTAAAATTAGACTTTCATTCTTTACAATCCTTTGGTCACACAGGTCAGTATGCTTATTCTGTGTGGACACATCTGACCCCTCACTTGTTTTAAGACAAGTCTTTCAGACCTCAGCCACTATTCTCCTTTTTAAAATCATTTTATTTGAGGCTCGTACAACTCTTATCATAATCCATACATGCATACATTGCATGTCAAGCATATTTGTACATTTGTTGCCCTCATCATTCTCAAAACATTTGCTTTCTAC
>PVJH01041643.1:0-14832 GCA_004026705.1 Nesogale talazaci | reverse complement strand
CTGGGTATTGTCTGACCCACAGAGTCATAAAGTTGGATATGAGCAGCAACAATCCATTGTTAAATGGAAGTGGTACATACGAGATCAGGTGAGAGCAGAACCTGAAGGTACAAGTAAGCTGCATGAAAAAGTGGCCCAAATGCCCACAGTCCCCACTCCAGTCACATTACCTTCTCTTTCCAAATCTGCACCTATGGCCTCCTGGGGAGTTCCTTATAATAATTTAACTAAAGAACAGAAAAGTCATGCTTGGATCACGGATGGCTCTGCACAATAGGCAGGTGCCACTCAGAAGTGGACAGCAGCAGCCCTACAGCTCCTTTCTGGGATCTCCCTGAAAGATAGTGAAGGAAAATCCTCCCAATGGGCAGAACTCCGAGCAGTGCACCTGGCCGTTCAGTTCACCTACAAGGAAAAGTGGCCAGATGTGAGACTGTATACTGATTCATGGGCTTTTGCTAATTGCTTGGCTGGATGGCCAGGGACTTGGAAGGAACATGATTGGAAGATTGGTGACAAGAAGGTATGGGGAAGAGGTATGTGGATGGAGCTCTCTGAATGGGCCAAAAAAGTAAATGTAATTATTTCTCATGTGAATGCTCATCAAAGGGTTACCTCTGAAGAGGAGGACTTTAATAATCAAGTAGATAAGATGACATGCACTATGGACACTGGACCTCCTCTTTCCTCTGCCACTCCTTCTATTGCCCAATGGGCACATGAACAAAGTGGACATGGTGGCAGGGATGGAGGCTATGCATGGGCACAGCAACATGGACTTCCACTCACCAAGGCTGACTTTGCCACAGCCACTGCTGAGGGCCCTATTTGCCAGCAGCAGAAACCAATGTTAAGTCCAAAGTACAGAACCATTCCTCGGGAAGATCAACTGGCAACTTGGTGGCAAGTTGATTATATAGGACCACACCCATCCTGGAGGGGGCAGCGTTTTGTTCTGACTGAAATAGACACATATTCTGGATATGGATTTGCCTTCCCTGCATGCAATGCTTCTGCCCAAACCACCATTTGTGGACTTATGGAATGCCTCATCCACCGACATGGCATTCCACACAGCATTGCTTCAGATCAAGGAACTCACTTTACAGCAAATTCAGTGAGGTGATGGGCCCATGCCCATGGAATCCACTGGTCATATTATGTTCCTCATCATCCTGAAGCAGCTGGCTTGATAGAACGATGGAATGGGCTCCTGAAGACACAACTGTGATGCAAACTACGTGGCAACAACTTGCGAGGCTGGGGCAGTGTTCTCCAGGAAGCTGTATACACTTATACGCTTTAAAGCAGCAGCCAATATATGGTGCTATGTCTCCAATAGCCAGGATTCATGGGTCCAAGAACCAAGGGGTGGAAACTGGAGTGGCACCACTCACTATTACCCCTATTGACCCACTTGCAGCATTTTTGCTTCCTGTCCCAGCAACCCTATGTTCTTCGGGACTGGAGGTCCTGGTCCCAAAGGAAGGAACTCTCCTACTTGGAAGCACAGCACAGATTGCACTGAACTGGCAGCTGAGAATGCCCCCTGGCTACTTTGGGCTTCTCATGCCTTTGGATCAACAGATCAGGAAGGGTGTTACTATATTGAGTGGTGTGATTGATCCAGATTATCAAGAAGAAATTGGACTGGTGTTACATAATGAGGGTAAAGAGGAATATGTCTGGAGTTGAGGAGATCCCATAGGCCGACTCTTAGTGCTACCATGCCCTTTGATAAAAGTTAATGGTAAATTACAGCAACCTCTAATGACCTAGGCCCCTCAGAAATGAAGGTCTGGTCACCCCACCAGACAAAAAACCACAACTAACTGAAGTGATTGCTGAGGGCAAAGGTAATACAGAATGGATAGTAGAAGAAGGTAGTTCTACCTACCAATTACGACCACATGATCAATTGCAGAAGCGAGGTTTGTGATTGTTCATGTATTTTCTGTTTATGAGCTCATTGAATTTTTTCTTTGCTCATGTATGATATATCTGCTACAATTGGACTCAGTGTGTTCTTGTTTTTATGTATAATAGATGTTTGATGTTAAGTATAAGTTTGATTTCATTGATGTCTGGAAATTCTATATGGGTAAAAAATTGTGTACAGGTGCCATGTGGGCAAGGGGTGGATTGTGATGGGTAGGTTTGTTATGCCAACATGGCCACAGAAGATTGGTGGGTATGTTGTGACGGCACAGCCAATGAACACACGGGATGAATTGAAGGGTGGAGATAAGAAGGGCTCAGCGAGTCCCGCCCTCTCTCTTGCTTCCGGATCTTCATACCAGAGAGCTGCCTTGTTCATCCTGTGCCTCGACCTCGAAGCAACACTACCCATGGGACACCTAATCGTGGACTGTGTTGCTGTGAGTTGAGGTTCCTTCAAGCCCTACACTCCTGGGATATACATCTCTTGAGCTGGGGACTGTTGGACTCTGTCATCTGGCTGACTGTTGGCGACCTGCTCTGCTGTTTGCTGCCTGTGACCAGAAAACCTGAATTTCTCTACAGAGGACTGCTCAGCGGCCCTCAAGACTTGAAGGACTGCCAGTCTTCTAGCTGTCTCACACAAGTGAGTTGCACCGAGCAATTTGTACTGCTTTATAGTTAACTGTTTCTTTCTTATCTTATATACCTTTCTCTCTATATAAATATATAAAAAGAATTACTAGTGTCCCGATTTTTATTTCTCTAAGAGAACCCTGCCTGATACACCTATTGATGGGCTTTGGGTGCCCAATCTGTACTCCCCCTCATTTGTAATGATATAATTTTTAGTTCTTTGATGCCTGATACCAGCTCCCTTGGACACCTTGTGGGCCCACAGGCTGGTGTGCTTCTTCCATGTGGGCTTTGTTGCTTCTGAGCTAGATGACTGCTTGTTTACATTCACGGCTTTAAGACCCCAGATGCTACATCTTTTGATAGCCAGACACTATGAGGTTTCTTCACCACTTTTGCTTATGCACACATTTGTCTTCAGTGATTATGTCAGGAAGGTGAGCATCATGGAATGCCAATTTAATAGAACAAACTATTCTTGCACTGAGGAAGTACTTGAGTGGAGGTCCAATGCCCATCTGTCCTAATACTAACCCTGAAAGTATATGCTCATTGATCTATTTCCCCATTGTCATATATAAATATATGAACCTATGTACATGCCTGTATTTAAATCTCTATAAATGCCCTTTACCCCCCAGTTCTTTCCTCTATTTCCTTTTACTTTCCTCTTGTCCCACTATCATGCTCAGTCTCCATTTGGGCTTCAGTAATTTCTCTCTATTACATTACTCTTGATCAATCCCTATCAAGACTTCTCACATCCATCTTGTCACTGATTATGAGTCAATTGTTATTCCCTTATTCCTGGGCTGATCAACACCATCTCTTTTCCCCCTCCGCCCATGCTGCCCATCCCCTGGACCATGAGTCCTGTCATTTGCTCCACCAGACTGTTCATCCAGCCTATCTTATCTAGATAGACCTGCAGATGTAATAATATGTACAAAAAAGGCATCCTAAAATGAAGCAACCAAAGAAAAGAAAACAATGATAACCAAAAAACCCAATGCCCAATATATATATGTAAAAAATAAAAATAATAGCAATATAAAAACCTGTAAATAGTTCAAAGTCTGTTTGTTGACCTCCAGGAGTGTCCCCTGTTGAGTCTGATGGGGTGTCACACCATGGCCCCAAAGTATATCCTTGGCACTCCATCTGGAACTCCATGCTATGTTGCACACTCTTCGTGTTTTTGCCATAGTGTGGTTTGGGTCAGACAGGGTATAAGCCTGACCCTATTTCTCCATAGGTGACCCTGAAAGGCTTTGGGTAAGCAAGGGTAGCTGTATTTCATAATGGGGCTGGCCATATGTTCCTGTCTGTGCATTGGCTATTCTCAGTGGGAATATCATCCCGAAGGCTCGGTGGGCCAGGATACATTCCATTCTCTCTTCCTCCCACTTCATTTGTTCACATGTGCTCTGGTCAGGCATATCTCACTGCCAAGCTGACCTCCAAGGCAAATTCCCCTGGGGGAGAGGTGGCCGCCTCTATAGTTGCAATTGGGGTTGTGTGCTCAGACCCCTCCACTGGCTCCCTGCTCCAGGCCATCACACTGCATTCATATCCTGGAACACCAGGTTAAAATTGGTTTTTCAATAGCTATAAAAGTTCTGTTTGGGGATTAGTATTGGAATTACATTGAATTTGTCAATTACATTGATTTTGTATGTGGTCTTAGTAGAAAACAATCTAATTTAATAATATAATCTTTCATTAATAAACACACCAAATAAATTCAGTTTGCAAAATTAGAAAATTGAGGTTCAATGAGGGAAAGTGACTTATTTTTGTTGTTCATTGCTTGTGAGTCAGCTTTGACTCACCGCGTCCCCCCCCAACAACAAAATGACAGGTTGTCCAATCCTGCACCAATTAACTGGACAATATGCTACTGTGCTCCATGGATGCTTGTGGCAACCATACTTAATTTTGAGAAGTAGGTCCTTCTTCCTACTCTGTTTTATTCTGAAAGCTCTTGCTAAAATCTGTCCACCATGGACGACTCAAATAGTATGTGAAATACTGGCAGCATGACAATGAGCATTGTAGCAATGCACAGGTCACCACAATAGGATACACTGACAGATGGGTGGTGACTTGCCAAGATTAAGATCCTAAAGCAGCAGGAGCATTCAAATGAATCTTTACTTACTGATTCATCAGAATCTCCTATGCTCGTTCTCCCCTCTGCAGTCCATATCGACTGTTCCCAGTGCAATTATGAGCATTCTAATTGGTTGACTACTCTCTGTTTATGCATACCATTTCTATTGCTGCCAAGAGTATTATTGACTTACCTAGAGTCAATTCTGTTTTTTTTCTGGTGTCTACTTTTATCAGCTGTGATTGTTGTTTTAATAAAAATAATTTAGTAGAGAGTACTAATTCAGACTTATAAAATCCTCATTAAAAATAATTATTCTGTTAGAGGTGTGAACATGATGACAGTCATCATGGTCTTATTGGCAATTACCCCCCCCCCCAATAAGAAACAACCCAAGGGTCTATATTAGCCTGAGTTGACTATAGAAACAAAATTAGAGACCCTCGTATGTGTATAAGAGAGAACTTTATATACAAAAGCAACTGAATATTGAGAAAACATTGCAGGTTAGTCCAGATAAATCTATAAGTGTGATGTGAGTCCATGTGTCTGAGACCAATCTATAAGTTCCTTTTCAGACTCACGAAACATATGCAATGTGATGGATAGGTTTGTTATGCCAACATGGCCACAGAAGATTGGTGGCTCTGTTGTGACGGCACAGCCAATGAACACGCGAGATGAATTGAAGGGCAGAGATAGGAAGGGCTTCGCAAGTCCCGCCCCCTCGCTCTCTTGCTTCTGGATCTTTGGACCAGACAGCTGCTTTGTTTGTCCTGTGCCTTGACCTCCAAGCAACACTACCCATGGGACACCTAATCGTGGACTGTGTTACTGTGAGTTGAGGATCCTTCAAGCCCTACTTCGCCACACCCCTGGGATATACATCTCTTGAGCTGGGGACTGTTGGACTCTGTTATCTGGCTGACAGTTGCTGACAGTTGGTGACAGTTGGTGACTGTTGCTCTGCTGTTTGCTGCCTGTAACCAGATAGCCTGGATTGCTCTACAGAGGACTCCAGTGAGTTGCACTGAGCAATCTGTATTGTCTTATAGTTAACTTTTTCTTTTTTTATCTTATATACCTTTCTCAATATATAAATATATAAAAATAATTACTAGTGTCCTGAATTTTATTTCTCTAAGAGAACCCTGCCTGACACATGCAATGATGCCAAATACAAGAAGATCACATGTCAGTGAAAAGTCTTGTTGATCCAGTGGGGGTATAACCATCTCAGCACTGGCATGGATGTCCATGTGGTTGCCCCAGCACCAGGTCTCTAGTGTAGCTCCTTGTGTCTTGTCAGTAGTAAGATCAAGCAGAGAGTCTGTGTATATCTGACCTCCAGTAAGCTATTTATCTTCTTCATTCCTCCAAATGAGGTCATCAAGCTATGACCAGATTGATAGGCCATACTCCACCCCTTCATAAGTTGACAGGAAATTATGTAACTACCACAGACCACTCCTGGTCAACTTGACGCTTTTACACATCACTTCAACCACAATGTTTTTTTTTTTTTTGGGGGGGGGGCATCACTGCCTCTGCTGGTTGTGGGTGCTACCCAGTCTGCTCCTGAGAGCCGCCACTGGATCGGAACCGCCAAGCCCGCGGGCTGCAGTCCCACACTCAATCACTTACGCCACAAGGGCTCAGCCCCCAACCATAATGATTTTAAACCAAAACAATAATAAAATCATATTTTTATCTAACAGGGTAAAATTAAAAATAATTAAAAATTTGCCAAAGTCTCATTTAAACATAATATTCTATAAGTGAATAATACCACAATATTCTATGCCTAACAACTGTAGTTAAGTAATATCCATACCTTAGTCCTATGAATATATTCCTTCATCTATTAAAGTTTTACACCTATTAGGTAAGTCAGCCACTTCATGCCTTTATCCTATCAGTTTTGGATATTCAATTTCTATACTGCTCACTTACATAAACCCAGTGCCATTCTAATCTTTGGTGTGAAGAATCTTTATTACAGATGGAACCTTGTGAAGTCTGCATTCATAAATCAAGTCAAACCAGGACAGGCCACCCATAAAGTCAGCAACAATGTGGACTAGGTTCAAATATCTTCTCTTCATCTGGTCGGATTCTGGTCAACTCAATGTGGGCTGCTTCACTTAGCCTTAACAGGTTGCCTGCCCATTGGTCATCTTCCCTTTAGATCATGGCCCCATCACAAATTCTCAACAACTCTAGCTCTCTTGGGCTAAGTCATAAACTTAAGAGCAGTCAGTCTGCTTTCATCTTCTCTAGTCCCTGTAAACCAGGTCCACGAGTGTCAGTGGCCAGACACAACCCATCTCTTTCTTACTGCATTTCTCTCGCTTAACCTGTGGATACAGGTGGTCACCTAGCAAGTATTTCAGCCTGTGCACAGGCTCGCTTTAATGTTCAATCACTGACAGCAAAGTGTTTTCATGGTTCCAGATTTTTCTGGCCTCAAACACAAACCACTAATTCAAAATTCAAAAATCCAAAGAGTTCCATGTTTTTTTCTTCTCCAGTCTGTCAACAGTCCCCTCAGCAAGTCTCTTCACCTTCAAATCTCCTGAGCACTCATAATAATGGGTGAGGTTTAGCTTTGCAGAGGCTTCTTGGCAGGTGTGTCCTAAACCCATTTAAAGATCGAATATTATTGGCTCAAGGCAAGTATGCTTATAAGCTCTGCATTTTTATACTTCCTAATATTGTTCCTATTAATCATTATGTCAACAATAATAAGCAGAAGAAATAAGTAAGCAAAGTAGAATCAGATTCTAAACTTAATCCTTAAAACAGTCAAGTTCAATTCTTATTTAACTTATCTTAATTCTTATCTAAATTATTTAATTGTTATGAAGCATGGGCTTAGACCTTTAACTGTATTGCCTCAAGTGAGGGCCAAGAATTCTGCAAGCCATTTTGACCTTCTGTCAGCCGTTTTCACCAGCATAGTCTCTGAGATATTCAGATGCCAATTTTGCCTCTTGAACTCAAAATATACATTAGTTTATATTTTGTTTTGTCTTGTTTTTTAAATCTTTTTATTGAGGGATAACACAACTCTCTTATCACAATCCATACGTCCATTGTGTGTCAAGCACATCTGTATATCCACTACCCTCATCATTCTCATAACATGTTGCCAAAGGCAACAACCAAATAAAATAATCAAAACTTTAACTTGGCATAGTATTTCAAGAAAAATATCCCTGTCATTTATAGAGGTCTAAATAAGGGTATGTACATAGGTAAATGTATTTTATATGATAAAGGGGAAATAGATTTATGTGCACATATTTATAGGCTCAGTATTAAGACAGTGCATAGACATTGGGCCTCCACTCAAGTACTTCCTCAATGTAAGAACACTTTGCTTTATTAAACTGGCATTCCATGATGCTCACCTTCCTGACATCATCGCTGAAGACAAGTGTGTGTATATACAATGGTGGTGAAGAAAGCTGATGGCCTCTGGCTATCAAAAGATATACCACCTGGGGTCTTAAAGATTTGAAAGTAAATAAGCGGCCATCTAGCTCAGAAGCAACAAAGCCCACATGGAGGAAACACACCAGTCTATATGACCTTGAGCTACCTAAGGGATCAGGTATCAGGCATCAAGGAACAAAAATGTTATTAGTGTAAATGAGAGTGCAGGTTGTGACTCAAAGTCGATCTGTAGGTAACGGACTTCTCCTTACAGCGGGATCACAGGGAGGAGTCAAACTAGTCAAGGTGCAGTGTAGCAATGATGCAACAAACTTTCCTCTAGTTCTTCAATGCTTCCTCCTCCACACTATCATGATCCCAATTCTACCTTACAAATCCAGCTAGACCAGAGGATATGCACCAGCACAGACAGGGGCCAGAAACATAGGGAATCTAGGAGAGATGATCCATTCAGGACCAGTGATGACAGTGATAATACCGGGAGGGTGGAGGGAAGGTGAGGTAGAAAGGGGGAACCGATTCTAAAGATCTACATATAACTTCATCCCTGGGATACAGACAAAGAGACATCAGACAGTGTAAGATATGGCAAAGTAATAATGGTTTATAAATTATCAAGATTTATGAGAGGGGGATGCAGGGAGAGAGAGGAAAAAGTGAGGAGCCACTGCCAAGGGCTTAGATAGAAATCAAATGTTATGAGAATGATGAGGGTAGTGGATATACAGATGTGCTTGATACACAATGGACTTATGTATGGATTGTGCTAAGAGAGTTGTATTATCCCTCAATAAAAAGATTTAAACAAAACAAAACAAAACAAAATAACAGGCCAGTAAATTGCATAGCCATAGCTAACCTTCGACTAGCCAAAGAAGAAAAACTATCATGACCGAGGTCACATAACCATCCACTGTGCATCTTCAGGTTTTGTTTCTCTAGTACCCCATGACTGGTACCATAATGTGTTCATCTGGGTTGACTAGAGAAACAAATTCATAGACATTCATATTAGATACAAATGGATTATTGAGAAAACATCCCAGCCCAGTCCAGGTCAAATCTATTTGTCTGATATTGGCCCATATGTCCAAGACCAATCTAAATTCCTCTTCAGATTCATGAATAAGAAGCAATGATGCTGAATATAGGAAGACCATAGGCCAGTGTGTGGAGAGTCTTGTGGATCCAGAAGTGGTGCCAGCACCTCATTGGGTCTCCACATGGGTCTCCACCTGGCTCCCCCAGCTCCAGGGCTCCATGTTTCTTGGCACAAAAAAGACCAGAGAGACTGTATCCCACCTCCAGGGAGAAATATTGGAGTTCCCAAAATCTTCATAAGAAGGCCTCATTGGCTATGACCTGATTGACAGGCTAGATTCTACCCCTTTGCAAGTTGACAGGAGATTATATAACTGTCACAGGGTCTAAAAAAGGGAAATAAAAATATGGTTTATGTTATGGCTACTATCTAGTCATTAAAAAGTCTATTTTCAAAGATTATTCAAGTCACCTCTAAAAGCCTTGCCAGAATTCTGCTCTTATTTTCTCTTATGTGTTCTTTTCATGTGCTTTGCTTTGTGATGCTACGTATGCACTCTGTGAGGAACATTCTGTCAACCCTCATTACTAAGGAATTTAATTACACTTAATTTTCATTATGGGATTTAGCATTATAGGGTAAAACATCTAGTGATATACTTTGTACCCTGCTGCTGACCATGGGCATTTATATATTTTTAAAATAATTGATGCTAGATAAACTCTCTCGCATTCTAGCTACTTGGTATTTGACTCTACCAGTGGCAATGATTACACTCAAGTGATTATCTTCTTCTGTATGAAAATGGATAAGGGGCCCTGGTGATGTTGTCCGGCAAGCATTGGATTGCTAATCATAAGGCCTCCAGTTCAAACCCACCAAGAACTCCACCAGCAAAAAATAAAGCTATCTGCTCTTGTAAAGACTCACAGCCTCAGAAAATACATAAAAGATAGCTATTAGTTGGAATCTACTGGATAGTAGTGGGTTTTGTTTTGTGTGAGAAGGGGCAGAAAAACAAAACAGGAAAGACCAACCTTATTTCAGGATTCTCTTATCTTCTATTTGTGTGTGAGTAATTTTTCTCAGAATTTGTAAGATGCTATTCATTAAATTTGCTATATTAGTCCTCATTCCATCAGCATTAACTAGAGACATGATGTCTTTAAAAGTGGCATGCAGCACTCATCTACACTAAGAGGTTAGTTAGCCTTGGCAGTACTTGAGTAAAATATTGGAAACTCCCATGAGTATTATGTAGCAGAGAAGTAATAAAGTGACCAAGTAAGTTTAGTGAAAGGAGTTGAATTGAGCAAGATATGCAGTAAAGTGATTTACTGCTTTCTTTTCTCCAGTACATTAGTTTTTGGGTAGATTTGAAAATGTCTGGTTAAAAAAAAAGCTCAGAGATAATAAGCATGAGAAAATCTCCTCAACAACTACTATAGAGGTTCCAACAGGAGGGATTTACTGCATGCCCTGACAGCCAGAAAATCAAAGTAAAATATACATTGGAATATTCCATGCTTGTGGATTGGAAGACTCAATATAGTAAAGATATATATAAAGATAAAAAGATATACATAAAGATATACATAAAGTTCTACCCAAGGTGCTATATAAGTTCTATCTATGCTATCCCAATATGAATTCCACCATCCTTCTTCAAAGAATTGGAAAAACTGATTACCAACTTCAAATGGAGAGAGAAGAAACCCAGAATTAGCAGAGAACTCTTTAAGAAGGACAAAGTGGGAGGACTTGCTCTCCCTGACTTTAATACATACTATATGGCCACAGTAGTCAAAACAGAGTGGTACTGGAATAATGACAGATATTCAGATCAATAGAAAAGAGCTGAAGACCCAGAAATAAAAACACCAGCATGTTTGATAAGGACCCGAAAAATAACAAATGGGAAGCAGATGCCCTCTTCAATAAATGGTGCCGGATGAAATGGACATCTACCTGCAGAAAAATAAAACAAGACCCTTATCTCACTCCATGCACAAGAATAAGCCCAAGGTGGATCACAGACCTTCAGGTAAAACCCTAACAATTAATTCCATTAATGAGGGAATTGGGACAAACCTGAGAACCTAGGCACAGGGAATACATAGAAATAGGGAAGGATGCAAATGCAGAGGAGTCACAAATTGACAACTGGGATAGACTGAAGATACATCACCTGTGTATATCGAAAGAATTCATCAAGAGAGTAATAAGAAAACCCACCAACTGTGAAAACATCTTTAGCAATGACACATCAGACAAAGGCCTTCTTACTAAAATCTATAATACTTTGCAAGTTTACAGTAAGAGAAAAACTAACTGCCCACAGAGGAGGTGGATCTGAAGAGAAGTTTCACAAGGGCAGAAATACGAATGTCCAATAAACATATGAGAAAATGTTATAGATCATTATCTATAAGAGAAAGGTAAATTAAAACAACCATGAGATACCACCTAACTTCCTCAAAGTTAGCCCAATTCAAAAAAATCAGAAAGCAACAAGTGTTGCAGGGACTGTCGTGAGATAGGAACTCTTGTCCACTGCTGGTGGACCTGCAGGTATGTACAGCCACAATGGAAATCAATTTGGTGATTTATAAAACAGAAGGAAATTGAGCTACCAGAAATCTCCCTCCTGGGTGTATTCCTAAAAGAGGCAAGAAACAAACCACAGCCAGATATCTGTGCTCCAGTGTTAATCGCAACAGAGTTAACAATTTCAAGGAGTTGGAAACATACGAATGGATTAAAAAGTTGTGGTAAATACATACAATGGAGTACTACCTATCACTAAAATGTTATTTATTATTATTATTGGTTTTACAGTTGTTTTGTTTTCTTTTGTTGCTTTGTTTTGCTATGTCTTATTTTTTTGTGCAGATGGACATTGAGCCTCCACTCAAGTACTTCCTCAATGCAAAAACACTTTGTTCTATTAAATTGGCATTCCATGATGCACAACTCTCTAATGAGATTGTGGAAGACAAAATGGGTGTATAAGCAAATGTGTTGAAGAAAGCTGACGATGCCTGACTATCAAAAGATAAACCATTTGGGGTCTTAACAGCTTGAAGGTAAATAGGTGGCCATCTTGCTGAGAAGCAATAAAGCTCACATGGAAGAAGCACACCAGCCTGTGTGACCACAAGAAGTCAAAGGGATCAGGGATCAGGCATCAAAGAACAAAAAAATCATAGCAATGTAAATAAGGGGGAGTGCAGACTGGGGATCCAAAGCCCATCTGTAGGCAACTGGACATTCCTTTACAGATGGGTCGTGAGAAGGAGCTGAGCCAGTCAAAGGTGCAGTATAGCAATGATGAAACATAAAACTTTCCTCTAGTTCTTAAATGCTTCTCCCACCCCATGCCCCAGCCCTGCTCATCATGCTCCCAATTCTACCTTACAAATCTGGCTAGACAAGAGGCTGTACACTGGTACAAATAGGAACTGGAAACACAAGGAATCCAGGACAAATAATTCCTGTAGGACCAATGGTTAGAGTGGAGATACCAGGAGGTTTGAGGGAAGGTGGGGTAGAAAGGGGTAACCTATTATAAGGATCTACATATAACCTCCTCCCTGGGTGGTAGACAATAGAAAAGTGGGTGAAGGGAGACATCAGACAGTGTAGGATATGACAAAATAATAATAATTTATATATTGTCAAGGGTTCATGAGGGAGGAGGGAGTGGAGAGGGAGGGGGAAAATGAGGAGCAGATACCAAGGGCTTAAGTAGAAAACAAATGTTTTGAGAATGATGAGTACAACTAATATACAGATGTGCATGACATACAATGGATGGATGGATGGATTGTGATAAGAGTTGTATGAGCCCCCAATGAAATGGTTTTTAGAGAGAGAGAGTTGAGCGAATTAGGTTGTGTTTCCTTTGTCCTTTGTTGTGTTGGTAACTTTTCAGGTCAAGGGTTGGCTTTATTCATAGCACCAGGCCTACACATTAGTTCCAGGTGGTGTTCTCAATTCCCTGTTCTTTAGTATTTGGAGATACAACTGTCATGACATTTAAAAAAAGACTTGTAAAGGGAGAGCTTGTCACATCTGGCAATCGCGTATTCACAACACGTTTTTCTACCAGCTCCATTTATTTTTAGTGGGAACATCTGGAGTGTTTCCAGGATGAGAGATCTTTGTCATGCTTAATGGAATGAACATAGGGAAGGACAGCTTTTGCCCAGGGGGATGATGAATCGTCTAGTTGGTCCTGTATGGAGTTCACAGGCAAAGTAGTGAGAGAAAAGATGCAAGGGAAAAAAGCTCCAATGGCCAGTCAGGCTAAGGAATTTGTGCTTTGTCCTGTAGGCAAAGGAGAACCAGGAAATGCTTTTGATTCATTGAAATGCTAGGGATATGTATTTACTAGAAGAGATCTTCAAAGCTACACATTGAATATGGTGTGGGCCCCCAACTCTGTGGGAAGAACAACTTTATCAACACAACCACCTGTGCGGCATTGTTCATGTAAGAAACAACTATCTATATATTATAATGTGGAGTTAGTCTACCTTGACTCAGTAGCCCTCTCTCAACAGTCCCTTTAAAAACTAGTACCAGGGCTAATCAATGACAATATTAATTGAATATTTTTATGCCCCTGGAGATGATTGACAAAACTCTTTACAATAGAGTAACTTGAAGCTCTCTAAAGGGAGCCACACGCAGCGAAACAGACAAACAAACACAAAGATCCAGGAATGGGTTTGGGGAATACACTAAATTGGCTGTTATGACCTTGCTTGATACTTGTCCTTAGGAAGGGTGCACAGAAGGTAAGGGTACTATCCATAAACTGTAATGGAGAAATTAGGCGATGCCTGGCTATAGGACAGAATAGGGCTTTGGGTCATAAAGTCGCTTTTCCAAAGAAGCAGCTATCTAAGTGAAATGCCAACTAAGTCCACATTGAAGAAGCACCCCAACATCAGTGACCAAAGAATGACAAGTCATATAATCCAAAGCTAAATGAAAAGGCAGTATCCGGGTTCAAACTGTGAGACTCGGGTTTGCAGAAGGCTATGGATGACTGTGGGAGCCCACGAGACATCTGTGAGGTCTACACAGGAAATGAGCTTCCAGTGATTTCCCTCATTGTATAATAAAGTGAAGGGAATAAGCTGGTTGCAATACATAATACATTGGAAAGATGATTATAGAAGGAAAAAAATCACAAACATGACCTGAACAATTAAAACTGTGTCAGTTGACCCCAACTCTGATGCATGCTGGGCCTGATCTGGTTTTCGACATTTTTGTCATTTTTGCTTTCTCTTGTTTACATTGGGTTTA
Source organism: Nesogale talazaci (assembly GCA_004026705.1). Taxonomy (NCBI): domain Eukaryota; kingdom Metazoa; phylum Chordata; class Mammalia; order Afrosoricida; family Tenrecidae; genus Nesogale; species Nesogale talazaci. The sequence goes on along the minus strand of PVJH01041643.1, from coordinate 325 downwards.
TCTCAGATGCATTTTGTCATTGTGCATGACCCTCTTGAATGTTTATCATATGTTTTCAGTATATTAATCCCAGGATTGATGAACCTATAGAAACAGCAAGTAGAATGAGGGTTTCTGGGGGGCTACAGTGTAGTGGGGGGCAGGAGTTGAGGGGAGGGAGCAGGAAATATTAAAGAGGAGCTGATAACAATGAGTTCAAGAAGGAAAAGAATGTTTTGAAAATGATTATGATACCAATTGTACAAGACTGCTTGATATGACTGAATTATGGAATGTTACAGTACCTGTAATAACTCCCAATAAAATGGTTTAGGGCAAAAAAAAA
>PVJH01041642.1:0-14820 GCA_004026705.1 Nesogale talazaci | reverse complement strand
TTCTCACCTTGGATGAGAATTGTCTAACAACTTTTTTCCTTCATTCCATTCTCTAAAAAGTGAAATAAAATGTTAATTTTTTACCTCTAAACTATACTTAATGACTGTGCAAGTGCTTTTCTATATATTCATTAATCCATTAAATGAGTTTCCATTGTAGATGGGGTAATTATTGTGCATATAAAGACAAGAGTCTTTCCATTTGCTTAGTACTATGTAATCAATTGTTGTTGCCTGCCATCAAGTCAGCTACTGGCTCATGGTGACCCTTAAACAATGGAACTAATGCTTCCCAGTCCCTCACCATCCCCATGATCCATTACAAATAGGACCCTTGTGGTTTTCAGAGTTTTCTTTGGCTGAATTTTTAAAAAATGAATTATCATGCCTTTCTTCCTAGTTTATTTTAGTCTGAAAGCTCCGGTAAAACCTGTTCAGCATTGTGCAAACCTCCACCTAAGAACAGGTAACAATTGTGAATGAAGTGTATTAGCAAAGAGTGGATAATCCAGAATATTTATCAATAATGGTAGATTGAAAGTAAGGAAAGAGAATCTGATTTCATAGTACTGGAAATAAAAAAAGAATGTATGTGAAACTTTATCTTGAAGGCATCATGCAAGATTTATGGTATAGAATAAATAGTAAAATCTCAGTAGAGATTTGCTAAAGGTCTAAATTGGTGAAAGGAAAAAATACAAGAACAAATAAATCACATGCATATGATTGTGAACTTAAACTCTTTCCAATTATTGAGGGAGTACTTTGCAGAGTAGAAACTTGGTGCCACAGTACTGGTGCTGCCCTAAAAATATTGTCTGAGGAAAACTTACCTCCTAATTTTGAGAACTTCCCCAGTCCACTTCTAAAAAAGATGAGGGTGCATCCTTCTTAGATACTTCAACTCTGACAGGATATCAATATGCCTTCAGACCTTCCCCAGGCAGTATGGCAAAGTGGTTAAGATGCCTTTGGAGTAATGTGGACCTCAGTTTGAATTCAGTACGGACGGTTAGAAGCTGCACACTCCAGGCAAGTAGTTCTTAGTTTATCCTCAGTTTCCTTAGTGGAAATTGGAATCATCCTACCTACCCCTATTTCCTCAATAAATGACAGTAAAGATCAGATTAAAAGGCATTAAAAAAAAAAACAACCCTCAGCTGAGCCCCAGTGATGTCGTGGTTGAGTGTGGGACTGTGGCACAATGGCTTGGTGGGTCAAATCCAGCAGCAGCTCTCCAGGAGCAAGGCTGGGCCTCCCAGTCCCACCAGAGGGCAGTGATGCTGCCCCCCCCCCAAAAAAAAGCCCTTACAATTACTACTACATTGTGGAACGTGGGTGTTGTCAAAGGTAAGTTTTGTATCAGCTTGACTGGACCATGATCCTCATTAGTTTGGCAATGAGGCCTTCCCCACAAGTAACCCTTTACTAGGGTCAAAGCCAATGACATTTCCTGTGGTGTTGTGACCTACTTCACATCTATAAATAGATGGTGTGCAGAACTCACCTCTCTCTTTTTTTATTTTTGCTGGCCCGGATCCTGCATCTGGTTTTGTGGGATTTGAACCAATGGCCCACCATATGGCTGCTGACCCTGGAAGCTGTCTGCACCTGCTTCATCATCCTGTTTCCTGGTTCTTTGGCCAGACGCTGCATGAGAAAGGGCCTGAGGTTAGCATTTAACCCACAGACTTGTCAGACTAGGTTTTCCCACTCTGCAGCTGTTTGACCCACTTCTTTGATGTAAGTTTCTTTATTATAACTATAAGCTTGACTGGCTTTGTTTCTCTAGAAAGTCCAGCCTTTACAAGTTTGCATTTAGTTAGCTAGCAATAAGCTGGGGAGCAATCATTAGTTCAAATCCCTCAAGAAGCAAATAAAACCAGATTATCTATGCAGGCAATCACCTTTCTGTCAAACTATGGTAGTTTGTGTGTGTTAATATGATGCTGTAAGCTAGGCCAGCAATACTTAAACAATGGCAAAGATGACCAGCAGGGTCATTTATGGTGGACGGTTTTGGCAGAGATTATAGGCTCTTGTAGTTAGGGATTATGTCAACTGGATACTCCTGAGAAGTTGTGAAGTCAAACCTGTCAATCAAGTCATTAAGTCACAGCCTAACAACATAGCCTGGGTCTTTTCTCTCTCTCTCTCTCTCTATACATTTATCTTCCTGCCTGCTGGGACTCCGCCCACTGACACTGAGAATTGCTGGCATCGTGTCATGTTTCCACTGACTTAGGATCCACACAACACTACATCTACCTGGCTTGTGATCTTAAATCTGAAGAGGGACTAGCATTGAACTTATGAACTTGAGTTTGACTTGGCTGGGATGACTTCTTGATAATTACTTCTAGATATGAAACTCTTTCATATACATAGGTGAGTGTTACTGGATTTGTTTCTATAGACAACATAGCCTAACACAGTGACTAAGACATATTAGGAAGAAAGGATTGAGAATTTACTTCCCAAAATTATCTAATTAAACTCTTTTGGGTCTCAATAGAACATTGTCTGATATAAACAACAGAATATTGCCTGAAAGATGAGCCCCTGAGACTGGAAAGAATTCAAACCTTCCATGTCACCTAGTACATGGGTTGGGGCCGTATGGACTGTGTTGCCTCTAGGGATGACAGAGGTCTTCAGGAGGCTGTGCTTTCTTCTTTGGAGTGGAAGATTCAAGAGTCAGTATTTTTTCTTTTACTTCAAAATATATATTCTTGCCTGTCCCTGAACCCTAGACCCTTAAAAACTTACAGAAGTGGCTGTCACCTGTCCCCTCCTAGGGTTTATTTCTCTCAGGAACGACCTCTCATATAATTCATCCTGACTGATCAGCATGATGTCATTGGAGTGCTGGAGCAGTTAGATGTACTCAGAAATGTCTGGATGACTCTGATAATATTATGATGGTGGAATAGTTGACATAACCCTGAGACAAAAACTAGAAATGAAATTTATTTCTGTCTCATGTGGATGCAAACTGTTCTGTTCTAATTAGAATGGGAAAACATGTCAAAGCAATAAATGTAGACTATGCATCTGAGGCCTTATTAATCTTTTCTCAAAACCATATCACATTTGGCACAACAGCTGCAGGGGATCATGATGTTATTTTGGTGAACTTTTCCAACATCCATGCAGTTTCTGCAAAGACCACTGAGAATCACCATCTGCTGTATAAGACTCCTTTAGAGTGTTGAATAAGAATGATGTCACTTTGAGGACTAATGCACACTTGATCCAAACGTTGGGACATTCAACCACCACCTATGCATGGGAAAGCTGGACAAGGAGTAAGGAAGACCACAGAAGAAGTGCTAACATTTAAATTATGGTGTGGGCAAAGAATGTTGAATGTGCCATGGACTTCAGAAGAACAAACAAATCTGCTGATGGAAGCATAGTCAGGATGCTCCTTAGAAGCCAGGATAGGGAGACTTCATCTCATAAACTTTAAACATGTTCTTGGGAGAGACCTGTTGTTGTAAAAGGACATCATCTTTGTTAAAATAGAGGTTATGTGAAAAGGGAGAAAACTATCAAGGAGCTAGATTACACTGTGACTGCCATAAAGCATTCATAAATAACAATTATGAAGATGCTGGAAGATCAAGCATCTCTTGTACGTAGGGTCCTGAGTTGGAATCCATTTAAACACATACAACAACTATGTCTACCCCTCTGTTTTTAAGACCTGCATGAAGGCACACATATCTCATTTTTCTGTTTTTGATTTATTTTGTGACTGCGTTAGGAGAAAGGAATTTTTGAGTTTTTACTATGATAGTTCTTACTTTAAAATCAAGGACCTAATATGAGAGTTATCTTAATTTCCAACTGGATTCGTTCCAATAATGTACTGGGGAACTGGGGGATTGGGGCAGGACTCTCCATAGACCCAGTGAGCTCATTTGAGACAGACTGGGGCCAGATCTCCATAAGCCACTCTAAAATGGAAGTCAGCATGAGGCTTCAAGTAGCCCAGGGCAATATCCACTCAGACTCTGCATCCGATAGTCCTCAAAGTTTTAGGGTATTCCTTTGTTCGACATTATCCAGATAAATGTCCACTGGTCCTTTTAGGTAATGATGAAGACAATATTAGCAGTAGGTTTTGCCATGGTGTCACATGGCTCTCTATCCTCAAGGACCCAGCCACCTCTTCAAAGGATTCCAGATCCAAAATGGCTCTGGTCCAGGATCTGGCAAAAATGGTATCATTTTGAGACGACCACCCTCAGTCTCATGCTCCTCCATTTTCATTTTCTTCTTCTTCTTCTTCTTGAGGTGATCATCCTCAGTCTCATGCGCCTCCATTTTCTTATTCTTTTCTTGAGTTTATGTAGCAACTTTTGCCCATAAGGACATTATAACCTATGAACCAACTGTCCCATTTCTACTCCATTAGCTTCCCCTCTAACCTTGCTCATTATTTTGGTAATTACAGCCTCCTGGCTTCTGGAGTTAAGCAATCTCATTTGACCTCTATTACTTAAAAGGAGCCACATCATTCCTATGAATATTAAGTAACCCTGGGACCATCACCTGGTACAGCATTCCCTAACGTGGGCAATACTCAACCCTGTGGGTGCTGGAGCAATTCAAGGGTGCTGCATAACTACACTGTATCCTGCATTATGGGTTATAGTACAAAAGTGTTTAATTGCCAGGGGTGGTGTGTTAGTCTTGACTGACTAGAGAAACAAATCTAGAGACACTCATATGTGTATAAGAGAGATTTATATCAAAGAGTAATTGTATATTAAGAAAACATCCTTGCCTAGTTCAAATCAAGTCCATAAGTCCAATATTAACCCATATGTCCGATACCAATCTATAAATTCCTCTTCAGACTCATGAAACACATGCAATGACACCAAATGCAGGAAGATCACAGGCTAGTGGGTGGAAAGTCTTGTGGATCCAGTGGTGGGAGAGGCATCTCAGCACTGACATGGGTCTCCATGTCCAACTCCAGGGCTCTGGTTCCAATCAGTGTAACTCCATCAGACTTGTTGTCAGTAATGTCTCACAGGGAGTGAGCATGTCTTCCTCCTCCCATGAACTATTTATCTCCTTAGCACCACTAAATGAGGTCATCGAGCTGCGATCTGATTGATAGGATAAAGTCCACCCGTTCACTTTTAAGTCTCAAGCTGACAACAGATTATGGAACTACGACAAGTGGGTTGCTGAGTAATTTTCCTTCTGAAAAGAGGAGGCTAGGCTAAATATGTTTGTGAACCTGTGACCTAGTAGGATTCTACCCTCAAGGACGCCACTAACTTCTTGGTAATGTTAGGCCTCCTCTCTCTGGCACATTTATGATGTCCTAGATGAAGGGTTTGTTCTTTGGACCTTCCATTGGTAGTAGCCTTCTGGTGGAACCTCCTGCTCTCATATAATATGTTCATTGTAGCACGCCTCATTCCTCAACCTATTAATCATTCTAGCAACTACAAAGAAGAGGGGCAACAAAGGAAAGAAAGTCCTTCAAGAGATGGATCAACACTGTGGCTGCAAAAATGGCCGCAACCGCAGGAACAATTGTGAAAATGGCACAGGACTGGGCAGGATTTCCTTCTATTGTGCGTCTGGTCACTCTAGATCACAAAGGCGCCTAAGCACCACCACCACCCCCATCACCACCACCACCAATCTGAAGGTCAAATCAGTCTTTTCCACTTTAGTTTTGACCATGACTTTTCCATGCCTCCTAGAGCCACTTAACCATAGGATATTTACTTCCATCCTGCAGGGTTCTTGCTAGAGGGTTCATTTCCAGGTCCTGAAAAGTATCCTCAATTTTCAGCTCCAGAAGCTGCTATATTTCTCATAGATACATTTGCTTCTCGCTGTATATTTGTTTGATTTATTTGGAACAGTTTTATTTTAGTAATATATCCATTAAATAGAAAAGAACATAGGTACTTATGTATGATACTCACAGCAGCTCCATCTTCTTTCATTTATCTGCAGTTTTAAATCAATAGCTCACTTATTTTTGCTCAATATGCTATCTTCCCAGCACTGTGCTAACTGCTTTACATGCACCCTATCTCCTTGAGTCTTGGCTTCCCCTATTGTGGGATCTTGAGTAAGATACTGAATTTCAATCAGTCTTCATTTCCACACTTGTAAGTGAGAATAGTCCTAATGTCTACTCCATAGAGTTTAATAATTCATCAGATCATTAACATTGTTATTAGAAAGCTCACATTTTTGCCTAAAGTAATAAATCAAAAATTGATATTATTTTTCAGGCTAGTCAGTGTGATAACTTCTGAAAAGTCAAACATCAATTTATTATACAGGCACTTAACATACAGAGAAGAATGAGTATTACTAATCTCATTTATTATGGCTTTACTGTAATTGGAGGTTTTTGTGGTTCCCGTAATTAACAGCAATATAGCTAAGATATAATATGTGTCCTTATAAAAGGGCTCATTTACAATTTTATAAGGCAATGAGACAATGGCCCCTGGTGAGAGACATGAGTCCAAAGATGCTTTGCTTCAAAGTGTATTTAGTTTTACAGGAACTGTGGATTGCTTTAGACCGACTTATTAGCTATAATAACAAGCCTTACTCTACACCTGGGACTAAGTGTATTGCATTAATAATTAAAACACTTTGTGAGGAAATGCTATTTTGACAATCAGGATTGGTACCATAGAAACACCACTGGAGGGGGGTGGGGAGAAAGAAGCACCACTGAATGAGAAAGTAAGGGGCTCAAGTAGTCAACTGTGCTCTACAGCAGACTGAATAACCCCTGATAGACCGTCTACCCACTCTGAGCTCAGACTCCTCCTTCAATTGGACTACATTAATATCCAGTGCCTCACAGCATCAAAATTCTGTGCATTTTTAGTTTTGAACCTTACAATGGCCACATATAAATTATTGGCCAAGAGATCATGTTTGCACTGAACCACCGAGAGTAATTGAAGTAGAAGGCCTAAGTTACATACTGCAGAGAAAATCGGAGGACAAATTTCATAGTGGAACCAGAATTAGAAATGGTTTCTCTCTGAGGGCTCATTTTGTGTTATTCTCCTAGGAGAGTTCATATCCAGTATCTGTGAGTGGTCAGGGAGAGTGTCGCACCCCATAATTCAACTCTATTGAAGACATAAGTCATGAGCAGTAAAGTAGTTATGTGACAAGCACTGAGGAAATACTGCAGGACATCCATGATCCGGAACAATCAACTGAGCACTCAAGCACATTGGGTGGGGACGACAAGAGGTGTTCAGAAGATATGATCGCCCTTCCTGCCCTCTGAAACTGTACTGTATAGTGGGGAAGCCAAAGAAATAATCTGAAAAATTAATGGCCAAATGTCAAAAGGCAGTCACTGCTAAATTGCATCATAAGACTTCTAAGGATCAAAAATAAAAAAGACTTCTAAGACAGGAAACATCCCTGGTAATCCGGGCAGGCTTCATATAGGAGGTAAGATTTGAACTGAGCATTGAAGAACAGTGAAAAAAGAACAAGACAGAAAAGTGTAAGGACTATTGGCCTGGCATTTCTGGCCTTCCCAGGATTGCTAATACTGGGTTTAGTTTTAATGTATGAAACATATATGTGTTGTCTTCACTCAATTTCAAGTACTATGCCAGCAAAAACTATGTATAATATCTCTTTATAATTGACTCGGCTCAACAATATTTAGGAAGGGCCTACTATACCCAAGGGGCTTCAAAAATTTCATGGAAAAATTCTCTTACTATTTCATTCCTTTTCCCCACAAAGTTTTTGAAACCCATTTGTACATCAGGCATGATTCTAGGTAAGCTTTGGAGGGGGAGGGAAGGGAATGGGAGAAGGTAAGGAAGGAAATAAGAAGGAATTAGAGCTATGACTCAAATGTCAGCTGGGACTCTCTGCCCTTCTAAGAATGGAGAGATTTTGGTTCAAAGTCCTATAGTACACCACCCTCCCCCCAATCCTATAGGACCCAAGGAAAAGAATCAACCCTTTCCTTCTGGTAGGAAGGATGTTTGGGGGACACTGCTCGATGGGCAAGTGGGACAGAACCAGCATCACTTTCCAAGGTTTCAGCCAGGCCCCAGGGGAAGATGCTGACAACTGAACTAGGTGAGCTGATGATGGACGGGACCAGAGGATCTGACCATCTCCTAAGATAAAGTGGACACTTTCCTGTCTGTCCCCTGGGAGGCAACTGAAATCAGCATTCTGGGAAATATCAGTTATACTTCCCATCCTCTGAACCGTGGATAAATTGGCTGAAATCTTACTGCCTTCACTGTTCTGCATCACAGTGGCAGGAAAGTGTGTCCCTTTCTGTTTTCTCTGTCACTATACACTCAATGCTGCCTCAATGTAAGCCACCGCAGGAAGGAGCCAGAATCCACAGTGTTACCGGAGCTCGCTCCCTGGGCCTCTGTCCTCACTGCGGCTTCCAGGAATCCATCACCAACAGTCAATTGCCCCGCTCCTACAGACCAGTGCCCTGTCTCCACCTGTATCACAGGCACTTCCATTCTTTTTTAAATTTTTCCAAGCTTCGGGGCATCTATCCCCAAGAGAAAGTCTGGCTCCAGCTATTACAAGAGCGATATTTTCCTGCCCTTGTTGGAGAGAGAATGTCACTAGTGACTAGGAGAAATGAAGTGCTATGGAAGTATAATAGAAGGGAGAACATTCATGCAGAAAATGGCCATGAGGTCTTCTTGGCTCCTTCTAAATAGTCTCTCTGGATTCTAAACGCAAACACCATTTACAGCCAGCATTCATCCTGCGAAATGTATTCTTTCTCTCTCTCCCTTTTTTTTTTCTTGGGCATCACTGCCTCTGGTGGCCGTGGGCGCTACCCAGTGCCGCTCCTGAGAGCCACCACTGGATTTGAACCGCCAAGCCCACGGGCTGCAGTTCTGCACTCAACCACTTACGCCACCAGGGCTCAGCCCGGAAATGCATTCTTTCCTGCAATTTCTTCCCCATCTCACCATCGGCTTTCTCTCCCTGACCAGGTTTCTGGAAGCTGCATCACTCCAAAGCTTTGTTCTCCTTCTCCCAAACTGTCATGGTACCTGGCCACGGCCTCAGGAAAATGATGGGTGTGTTGAGTATCATCCTGTGGGAGTTGTGTGATTTTCCTTGTTTCCATATATATTCCCGTCATTACATTATAAATTGCACATGACAGGACTTTGGTGCCTTTCTTAAAAAAAAAAAACAAAAAAAAAACCTTAGTGAAAATGTCTTTCGCAGGATTGAACACACTTCCCCTGACATGATTGAAATGTTCACTCGGGTGTCACCAAGGAGGAACGTGGAAGGGCAAGGGAGGTCAGGCAGGAAGCACTGACAGCGTAGCAACCCTAGACACCTGCGGGCAAAGTTGGTGCGCTGGCGCTGCTCTCTGAAAGGTCAAACCCACTAGTTCCCCCTGATGGGAAAGGTGGGGCTTTCTCTCCCCCACCCCCCGTGTACCAACCCGGTACTTGATTTCACTTTTTGAAGTGAGATTGGGAAACGTGCCCAATGTTACACCACTCCAAAGCAGGATCTGGACGGGGAGAAGTACAGCTAGGGCTCCTTGCGGGGGTTGGGGGGTGGGTGGGGGCGGGGACTTGTCTCACGTACTCTGGAGGAGAAGTGCCTCGTTCTTGTTAGAGCGGCAGTGACAGAGAGGAAGCCCCTGAATGGGATGGATTGGCACAGTTGGTGTTCATAAGGAAGATTGTGAGGCTGGTGCGGTTGATACAGGTGAGCACCATCTCCACAGCACCTGTCAATAACAAGAGCAACATTTGCATCTGTGCAACTTTACAGGGACAACATCAACACTAAGTGAAGTAACACATAAGAGCTTAAAATAGTTCATGGGAGGGGGGAGGCATCCATTCTCTCTTAATTCCATTTTTTCTATTAAATATTTAAACACAATACCTGTGGAGTAGCATTGGCCATTAAAATAAGTACATAAATAAACCCACCACTTGCTGGATCAAATTTCAAGGCAGAGCAGCCTTCTGGAAGGGAGACCTGCCCTCCAGGGTTTTCAAGGCTGAATTTCTTCGCAGAAGTAGATGTGCACCCCTTTCTTTGGCACGAGAGTGATGAGCCAGTCACTCCACCACGAGGGCGCCTTTTGATTTTCAATGCTAATTGCAAATTTTCCTCCTCTTCCCTTTTTATGGAGAGTAAAATGGGAGTTGATACCCAGGTCTGACATTTAGATCATTTGGCAGATGTTTTTGAGTTGGGTTTACAAATTACATTATTTGGCAGTCAACATTAGCTGACTCATGCATGAGTTGATTAACCATCAAGCCTAAATGGCCTCCCTGCAGGCACAATCCTGGGAGGGAAATTGGCACCGTGCTCAACGTCATTCAGAGTCCCCTTTTGGGATCAAGATGGTTGCTCCCTATACAGAGTGCTTTTCAATGGCTTCTATCAGTCGTGAATAAGGGGAAGTCAAGTTTGACTCTTAGGAAGCCCGGGGAAGGTTTGGTTGGGTAGGTAGTGGGTAGATGAAAGGAAGTGGGTAGATGAAAGGAAGAAGCCCTGGTGTTACTAGGGTTACTCTTGGGCTGCAAAAGGCAAGGTCAGAAGATCAAAACCACCAGCTCCTCTATGGAAGAAAGATCAGACTTTCTAGTCCCATCAAGATTTATAGTAGTATAGACTCACAGGAACAGGTCCACTGAGTCCTATAGAGTCGCTGTGAGAAACCACTCCACGACAGTCAGTGAGTGAGATGAGGGGTGGGAAACTTTCTCCAAGTTCCTCAATTTGCACCAAGTCCTGCTAGCTTCATAGTAAATCCAAGTGGGATTTTAACTCTGCCATTTCTACTTGTGTGACTTAGAGTACGTGACCACTTCAAATATCAGTTTTCTTACAGTAAAATGGGCGTGATAACATTTGATTCTAGGGCTGAGCCCTAGTGGCGTAGTGGTTGTGCGCGGGACTGCGGCCCACTGGGACGGAGGTTCAATTCCAGCAGTGGGGCTGGGCCTCCTACTCCCACCACCGGAGAGCAGTGATGCCCTTCCCCCCCAAAAAATTTTTTTTTGATTTTGGGCTAGCCCCAGTGGTATAAGTAGTTGAGTGCGGGACTGCGGCCCGCGGCCTTAGAGGTTCAAATCCAGCGCCTGCTCTCAGGAGAAGCGCTGGGTAGCTCCCACGACCATCAGAAGACAGTGATGCCTGCCCCCCAAAAAAAAGAAAGAAAAAAAATTGATTCTAAGGTTTCTGTCCACCCCTTGCCTTAGTTTTTCAGGCTGTAATGGCTTCTGGGCTGGTGTGATGGTGGAAGGTTTGTTGCCACAGGTGTTTCAAGTAACAGCTGGGTCACCCATGGTGGGGCTTTCAAACAAAGGTCGATTAGGAAGAAGGAGAGGGTAGACTATTTCTGGAAAGTTTCAGAAAACCTTAGGAATAGTAGGAGAACCACTGCCTGATATAGTGCCAGAAGATAACTGCCTCCAAGGAGAGTACGACTGAGGAAAAAATGGTCTCAACTTTCATATTAAGAATAAATTGAAACTTTGGGGGCATTCCTTTGCTGTTGTGACTGCAAGGACAGTGTCTTATTAATGTGGTTCTTCTAGTCACAGGGTGTATCTCCCACCACAAGACTTTGTCCTGGATGGATCTGGTGAGAAGGTGGGGTAAGATACCTGTGAGTGATTGTGAACAGAATTCCCAGCAGTATCATTCTGCTGCTTATAACATAAGCCCTCTGAGAAGCAGGAGAAGAGATCTTGTTACCAGCAAGATCCCGGGGTGGAGTGTGTCGTCTAGACCCAAGGTCTCTGTGCAATGAACCTTGTGTGTCCTGAAGACAGCTTTCCCGTCAGAAGAACAGCAGGCATATCACTGTAGACAGCAGGTGGATCCCAGCTCAACACAGAGAATACTAGAGAGGTGTTTACTTTTATTTTCTCAATTATGCAAAGGCATCCAACTGTGTGGATCACAACAAACTATGGACAGTCTGGAGAACAATGGGAATTCCAGCACATCTAACTGTACTCACACAGAATCTGTTTCATGGATCAAGGAAGCAGTTGTGTAAGCAGGACAAGGGAATACTGCATGGTCTAAATGAAAGTGTGCTTGGGGATTTACAATCTAAGGTGTGCTTGTCCTTTTGACGTACACATTTCATCAATATGCTAAGAAGATAATCAGGGAAGCTAGATTTTATGAATGAAAATGCAGTATCAGAATTTGAGGAAAGGGTATTAACAAACTATAATACGCACATGACACAACCTTCCTTGTTGAGTTTCAGGAGGACTTGTCCTTGCTGGTGAAGATCAAGGATTGCCATCTTCAGTGTGGATTGCAGCTCAATGTAAAGAAAACCACACTCTCCACCATTGGACCCAGAGACAACATCAGAATAAATGGAGAAAAGCTTGAAGATGTCAAGGATTTCATCTTGCTTAGATCCACAATTAGTACTCATGAAAGTAATAGTCGAAAGATCAAAGGACGAATTGCACTTGATAATGTACCGCACAAGACCTCTTTAAGGTCTTGAAAAGGCAAGGATGTTATTTTGAGATCTAAGGTGTGCCTGTCCTGAGCCATGGTATTTTCAATGGCCTCATGTGCATGTGAAAGTTGGGCACTGAATAAGGAAAACCAAAGAAGAATCAATGCATTTAAGTCATGGTGCTGACAAAGGATATTGAAAGTATCATGGACTGTCAATAGAATGGAAAAGAAAAAAATATCTGTCTTGGAAGAAGTATGGCCAGGTACTACTTAGAAGCAAAGATGGCAAGACTTCATCTCATGTACTTTAGACATGTTTTCAGGAGAGATGAGTCTCTGGAGAAGATAAAGTAAAGAGACAGTGAAAAAGAGGAAGAGAGACAGGGAAAAAGATGGATTGCACAATTGTGAGCATGACATTGGATGGGGCAGTGTTCCTTTCTGTTGTACATAGGTTTGTTCTAACTTAGAATGGACTTGGCAGAAGCACCTAACAACATCAGAAGAGACTATAGAACAGCTCAATATCATCAACATGAACAGAGGCTAATTATGAATTGATCATCATTTAATCATATGCAAGTTCAGGTTGAAGTTAAAGAAAATAAAACAAGTACATGAAAGCCAAAACACAAAGTTAACTGTTCCTTAACTGAACCTAGAAACCATCTCAAGAACAGACTTGATGCATTGAACACAAATGGCCAAAGACCAGAGCAGTTGTAAGATGTTATCAAGGACATCACATATGAAGCAAAAAGGTCATTAAAAAGATGGGTAAGGAAAAAAAAGATAAAAAATGGATGTCAGTTGAGACTCTGAAATTTGCTCATGAACATAGAAAAGCTAATGCAATTGGAAGAAATGATGAAGTCAAACTGAATAGAAAGCGTCAAGGGTCAGTTCTAGATGGCAAAATAAATATTTAGTATTTCATTGTTTCGCTCTTAGTACTGCCTTTTGGTATTGTTTGGGCTGGGGTAGAATCAGGCAGCCTCCTGGATCAGGCAACCACTGGACCAGGCAGTCTCAGGCACCCCTTTGCATCAGCCTCACAAGAAGGAGATGAACAACCTGCTGAACTTTGTCAACCCTGCCTCTGGCATTTCACAGAATGTACCTCCCCAGAGGCCATAGCCCCTTCCCAGTGCTTATCTCTCAGGGCTGGGTCTGTACAAACTCTTCCCTAAGTGTTCCAGAAGTCAGGTCTGTGAAAGACAAAATATACTCAGAAGCCATATCCTGACTAAGACCCTGCAGCTGCACCCTAAAAAAGCCTCATTTCTCTTATTCGTACATACTTCCTTTGTTCAAGCCCTATATATGTCCCACCGCCTCACTGCCAGGCGAGGCTTCGCTGGCCTAACTCTCTGGCCTCAGGACCGCCCAGGAGCACAAGATGCTCCTGTCTCCCTTTCTCTGCTGTCTCTTCCCTTCCCTAAAGTCCTTCCCTACCTCCATTAAAGCCTTTATTTACCTTTCATCCCTAACTGAGCTCTGTCTCCCTCCTGTGGCTCTCTCTCAACCTCTCAGGTGTAGAGAAGATTCTGCCTCAATACAAGGAACTGTTCTTGAAATTCCATTCTTCAAAATGTCGTCCATAGTTTGTTCTGATCCACAGAGTGGCATACTTTTTCTTGCTCATTAAAACCCAAGGAAACATCTTTCTGGTATTCTCTATTTTTAGCTAAGATCTCTCTGACATCAGCAATAATATCTTTTATTCCACATGCTCTGAACCTGGCTTGAATTTTTGGCCCCTTGTCAATGTACTGATGCAATTATCTTGAATTATCTTCAGCAATATTTTACTTGCGAGTGATATTAATGATATTGTTTGATCATTTCTGCATTCTTTTGGGTCACCTTTCTCTGTAATATGGATCTATTCCAGTCAGTTGGCCAGATTTCTGTGCTTATATAGAACTTGTTCATATGCTAAGGGGCAGTCTTTGAGTAAAACCAAGGGAGCACTGCATGGTTTTAAATCAGGAAAGGTATATATTAGGGTTGTATATTGTTCCCATGTATATTCAATCTGTATGCTGGGTAAATAATCCAAGAAGCTGAAGTATAGAAAGAATACAGTTTAAGGATCAGAGCAAAACTTATTAACAGCCTACAATATGCAGATAATGTAACCTTACTTGCTGAAAGTGACAAGGAATCACAACAATTACTGATAATTGATCTAAGCATTCAGGATGGATTATACCTCAACATAAAGAAAACCAAAATTCTTCCCAACTGGGCCAACAGGATAGCATTAAATGAACTTAGAAGGGATTGAAGTTGAAGATGTCTTCTTGTGTG
>PVJH01041641.1:0-14809 GCA_004026705.1 Nesogale talazaci | reverse complement strand
CCAGCGCTGAGATGCTGACACACTCACTGATTCGGCCTACCTCCTACAGTCTGTGTCAATTTGTGTATTTTGTGAGACTGAGGACTTTGTAGATCGGTGTTGGACAAAATGGGCAAATATTGGACTTAAGGGCTTGGACAGTACTGGATTGGGATATTTTGTTTTTTTTTTAAATCATTTTATTGGGAGCTCATACATCGCTTTTCACAATACATAAATACATATACTGTGTCAAGCACCTTCACATGCTTATTGCTGTTATCATTCTCCAAATATCTGCTTTTCCACTTGAGCCCTTGATATCAGCTTCTCATCCTTTCCCCTCCATCCTTGTTCCCTCCTCCCCCACCAATCCTCAACACTTTATAAATTATTCTTTTTTGTCACGTCTTACACTCGCCCACTCCTCCGATGTCTGTCCTCCCGATAGGAGGTTATGTGTAGATCCTGGTAGTTGGCTCCCTCTCTCTACCCCACCTTCTCTCCACCCATCCGGTAACTCCACTCTCACCACTGGCCCCGAGGGGTTCATCTGTCCTGGGTTCTCGGTATTTCCAGTTCCCATCTCTACCCGTGTACCTCCTCCAGTCCAGCTGGCTTTGCAAGGTTGAGTTGGGGGAAGGAAGCCTTCAGGAACTTGAGGAAAGCTGGATGCTTCATCGCCACCTCCCTGCACCCTGCTGGGCCTGTCTCCTCCCTGCGACTCCGCTGTCAGGGGGTGTGGGGTGCTTTCTTAATGTACACTCACCCTTTCTTGATATAAAATGCTCCCTTATACATATGAGTTTCTGCGGATTTGTTTCCCTAGTCTACCCAGACGAGGACAGTGTCCTTTTCTGCAAAATTGGCTCCCCGTGCCCCAGAGCTGCTGTGAACAGTGCCTGAGATGATGGGTGTGAGCATGACCTCGCCCCAAGTTCACGGGCTCCCTGGACCTGCAGCATCGGGCCCTGCCTGAACCCCAGCACACCTGGTCGCTCAATCATATTGACACAGCCCAGAGCACAGTTCTTAGGAGGCAGAAGTCAGGTGCCGGTCCAACCCGACGCGGTGACAAGTCAGTCCGGGTGATTTGGTTTCCTCTCTGAGGAAGACATGATTTCTAGAACCACGTGGCTAAGGCATTCAGGGGCCTCACTGGATAGAAAATAAAATGAAAGTAAAGGAAGACTGACCTCAGCTTTTGGATACTACCCTCTCTGACCCACACAAGGCACGTGCTATAAAGGCTCTCCCTCACTCTGCGAGATACGTCCATCTCAGACAGGACACAACAGACGAGGAAACTGAGGCTGGGAGCAGAGAAGGCTAGCGCCTCGGGCCATGCAGTTGTTCTGTGCACGAACCAGCAGTTAGACTCTGTCTCACGTCAAAGCTTGAGCTCTCAGCCATCAGGTGATTCTGCCTGTCTTGTCTGCAGCAAAACAGATGCGTTCAGCTCTGCCAACTCCTCGGGTGTCACCCACAGGACACCTCACACACACACACCCAAAAACAAAAACGCTGGCCTGAGACCTACAGAAAAGCTGAGCAGTGCTGTTCTTCAAAGGTTAGGATATCAGGGGGTCTTCCCAGAAGATCTGAGGGGTCTCTACTGTGGCCAGTCCCATGTGTTCTGCCCCCCCCCCCCGACTCCCCACAGAGCCAGAGGCACTGGCTCGGGGGTCCACAGCAAGACAGGGCCCACCTGGGACTAAGCCCCAAAGCAACTTCACTAGCACGGAGTCCATTCTGGCTTACAGATCCTCTCGGGACAGGGTAGAACTGCCTCGGTGGCTTTCCAAGACTGTCAATCTTTGTGGGAGCAGAAAATCTCATCGTTCCTCCTGCGGAACGACTGGTGGGCTCGAATCGCTGACTTTGTGGTTCGTAACCCAACAGGGAACCCACTATGCCACCAGGGCTCCTCACCTGGGACTAGATGGGAGGAGGGTGGCAGTGGAGATTGAAAATTGAAACTAGGCTGAGCCCTGGTGGTGTAGTGGTTGTGTGTGGGACTGCAATCCAAAGGGTTGGCAGTTCAAATCCAGCAGCAGCTCTCCAGGAGCAAGGCTGGGCTTCCTACTCCCACCAGGGCAGTGATGCCACACACACACACACACACACACACACACACACACAAATGTTGAAGCTCAGCTTCCTGGGCTTAAATCTGGGTTCTGTTGCTTACCGCTTGGGAACTGGAGTCTCTAAGCCTCTCTGTGTCTCAGTCTACTTCTTTGATCCTTCAAAGGGTCTGTGTGGGTGATCAATGCATTGAGGGGCCTAAACATGGGGCCAGGTCCATAGATCAAGCTCTCGACAGACCCAAAGAAGGATCCGGGTCAAAGACTGGCTGTGCAGGGGAAGGGGCACCCTGAGACAGTGAACTTATTACACATGGGTGCCTGCCAGCTCAGGGAGGTGGAGAGGGCCCCCAGTTGGGGATGTCTAAGCCAAGCTCAGCAAGACGAAGTCCTCGGCCGAGGGAACGTATGTATGAAATGCCTGGAGATGGTCCTGACTGACTGGAGAGCTCAGTCACAGACCACAAAAGTGGGAAGGAGGTGATCAGGCTTGCCTTTTAGAAAGTTCTGTCTGGGGGCTGAGCCCCGGTGGCGTAAGTGGTTGAGTGTGGGACTGTGGCCCGCGGGCTTGGCGGTTCAAATCCAGCGGCGGCTCTCAGGAGCGGCGCTGGGTAGCGCCCAGGACCACCAGAGGCAGTGAGGCAGTGGCGTAGTGGTTGTTCTCGGGACTGCAGCCCACTGAGATGGAGGTTCAATTCCAGCTTCACAGAAGCAAAGGTTAGGCCTCCTACTCCCATCACCAGAGGGAAGTGATGCCTAAAAAAAAGAAAAGAAAGTTCTATCTGGCTGATAGGGGCTGAAGAAGGGAAGGCACAGGATGGAAGCAGGAGCCCCAGAAGAGGGGCAGAGTGTGAGGCAGCCCATATAAGGCTGGGGCAGTGGGTATCGGTGGGAGTTGGCCTATTTAGGCCAGCCATTCCTTGGGTCTTGGTGGTTCCTTGGCACTTCCTTGGGGCTGGCAGGTGAGCAGGGAGGAGGGCTCAGGCTGACTCTCTGGGTGGGGGCTGGGGGATCTGGCTATGGCAGAAGAGGGGGGCAGTGAGGAGCGGGGAGGTGTTGGGAAGTATTCATTTGGAGTAAGTTCAAGGAGCTCCTTTCTGGCCACCCCACCTTCAACGGGGACTCCAGGCTCTCAGCAGAACTGTCCTTGCTCCTTGGTTCTTTCCCTGAACCCTTCTTGGTGGAGTGAGGGACCCCTGGGGAAAAGGGGACATGCCCATCCTGGAGCTCGGGGCCTCTTAGCATGACTGGAATGTCCCCCCAAGGGCCTCCAGACTGCTTCAAAAGTCCGTCCTGATGAAGGGGGTCTGATCCACCCTTTGCACACTCCAAGGGACGGCAGCTGTTTGCAGAAGGCGTGGGCAGAGTGTGGACACACCGGCTGGAACGTCCACATTGGAGCGAAAAGCCCAGGGAGGGGCGGAGCCTGGGATGGAAAGAAAGGAGGGGCTGAGAGCAGGGTCCACCCGCATGGATCGGACTCGGAGGAGCTCAGAGAAGCGGAACTCAGGGCCAGCCTTCCAGGTGTTCTGGGGGTTTCCACACAATGGAAAGAGAAGATAACAACGTTTCCCATACACCGTTGGAAGCTCCCCCCTCCCCCCTTGAATCTGTCCTTGGGGAGGTGTGTGCGTCAAGGAGACCATATTGGATTTAGCCGTTGGTTAGCTTGATGTATAACTTGTGAATACTTAAGACCTGAGGTGTCTGGGCCTCTGCTTGGTCCGCCCTGGGGGGCGGCCGACTCCAGCACTGTCAGAGCGACGACGCAGCGCCTGCAGCACAGGGTCAGTCTGGTGACCCTCGGCCAGCCAGCAGGGTGACCTGAGGTCGTCTCAGCTTCGATCCAGCTCCTACACACACACACACACACACACACACCCTGTGCTCAGCTCAGGCCGGGCCTTTGTCTAAGGGTCCAGACAGCCCTTGTTTCCAGCTGGTCAAGGGCTTTCTGTGCCCACGGTTGCGGGCACAGCAACTCCCCCGGCACCCAGAATTGGAGCTGGGCTCAGACCCCACCGAGACTGGGGGTCAGATCTCAACTTGAAGACCTCCTGCGGTGTGACCTTGGGAGGCGCCTCGCTGTTTCTGAGAACGCACAGTCACGGGCGCCCGCTCGGGCAGCGAGCAGGCAGTGGGGACCCAGGTGCCCGGGCGCGCGCCTGGCACTTGGAACTAGGAAGGGCGGGAGTTCCATCATTCACTTCATTTTAGAGCTGAGAAGCCAGGGGCGGCCGGTGGTCCAAGGTCACACACCACACCGTTTGTGTCGCGCGGGCAGGCTGTCTCGGACTTTTCCCCGGTTCTCGTGGTCCTTTAGAGCCTGCAGGCCGAACTCCGGAGGCATCGCGGGGGGGTGGGGTGGGGAGCGCCCGAAGAGAAGGTGGCACGGAAAGGGTTAACCCGGCTCCGCCGCATTGGGGCGGCCTCCAGAAGAACCAGCCAATGGGCGCGCAGCGCGATGAGGTAATGCCAGGCCCAAGCGGGGTGGGCGGGACCGGGGAAATCTAGCCTGGCTCTCCTTCGCTCCATTCCCCATCTGCCCCTCACCTTTGACCTTGGTGGTTGGGCCCCCCCACCCCCACCCACTCCTCTGTCCCCATCAGACCCGGACTTGACACTCACAGGAAGCCGCACCCCCCTACACCGCCCCCCTCCGTCGCAGTTGAGTGTGGGCGGGGCCGGGCTCCAGGGCCCAGAACCTTCTTGAAGGATTGAAGCAGGACTCAAGTCCACTCATCTGGTCCATGGGTCACACCCCTCTGGACCTCAGTTTTCCCTTCTGCAAAATGGGGGGGGGGCGGTGAACGCTCGCCGACGGATTTCCAGGGCGGACATTCTTAGGCCCCCTGGACGCCTTTCGCCCTTGAACTGCCTGAGTTGCCCCTTTCCAAGCAGTGGCCAGCGCCAGGCTCAAGGAGTCCTACAGGCCAAAGAGCCCAGGTAGCCCTCTCCCACGTGACCCAACCCACCAGCACCCCTTCACGCCCAAAGAGCCTAACTCCTTACCCAGGAGTCAAGTTTCAATACCTAGAACCGCTGCCCCCTGGGCGTGTGCACCAGGGCCGCCCCTAGAAGCTGTCAGCAGACAGCCCCAGCGAGGTGGCCAGAGGTCAAAGCTCATCCACCACCGATATTCATTGAGCTCGAAGACTCAGGGCTCGGGCTGGGAGATCGCCGGATTCGATTCCAGGGCGGCTGGTGACCGCCACCCACTCGCTGGCTGCAGGCCAGCGCGCTTCCCTCCCTCCCTCCCTCCCTGGTCCAGGCACGAAGCGGTTAAAGCCTTTCCAGCCGAGCTGGCACTGCCGCGGCGCCCGGCTTATTAGTCAGCTCGCGGGGAGGGGGCGGGGGCGGGGGAGGAGGGGCTCGAGTCGAGAACCGCAGAAAGCTATTCTCAGGGGCTCCCGAGTGTGGGGAGGGCGGCTCAGCAGGAGCTGCTGCTTCCCAGAAAGTTGATTATTTTTAACCCAGGAAGAAGAAAGGAAGGAGGCGAGGGAGAAGGACTCAGAAAAGAGAAGAGAGGAGAGAGGAGAGGGCAGGAGAGGGGAAGCAGGGGAGGGGAGCAGATGGAAGTAGAAGGGTGTGTAGGGGACTGGGTAGCAGACAGGGACAGGCTGGGGGAGGGGAGCGTGGCAGGCGGAGGAAGTGCCCGGTGGGAGGGGGAGGTCCTGGCAGGGGTCTGAGGAGGGGGCTGCTGGGCTGCTGTCCACCTCCTGTGCGCCCCCTCCACCCCTCTGGCTCCTTGCCCAGGCTTCATGGGGCTCTCCTCTGGGCTGTCCCCCCAACCCCACCCCACTCCCACCCTGGCCTTCCCAGGCCGCCAGCTGAGAGAAGGCCCCTGTGGACTTCAGCAGCCAGAGCCCAGGCCCTTGCGGGACACAGGCTACCTGCCCCCGGGGGGTACTTGTCTGGGTCCAGGGCCGCCCCAACCCTTGTGGAGGCCACGATGCCATGAGGATGGGGGTGCCCTGGGGTGGGTGAGGCTTGCTTCCCTGAGGGCAGCTCTGTATGGAAGGAGAGGAAGGGAGGACTCTCTTTCTCCTGTCTCCTGGTTCAGAGGGAGTCTCAGAGGAGGTGCTGAGACACAGGAAGGTATAAGGCAGTCCAGTCATGCCGACACGGGCTTACAGACCCAGGCTGCACATACCTGCATGGATGCTGCCCTATGCCATGCCAGTGAGCACTGAGCCTGGGGGTAGGGGGGGCTGCAGTGGGCTGGGAGGACTGTTCAGGGGCCTGACCTCACAGAGGTCTTTGAAGGACTCCTTGAGGAGGGGTGCCTGGGAGAGGCTAAGGAGATGGAAAATGACTGGTGAAGGAGAGTCCTGAGGCCGCGGATGGCAGTCAGAAAGGATGGGGAGACATGTGGCTCATTCAAGCTTGGAGCTGTTGTCCCCGGGGCAGCGGACGCTCCAGAAGGGTTTCCTAGAGAAGAATAAAGAGACCTGGTCTGCAAGAATCACTCAGTAAGATGGTAGAAGGACGGGGGTGGATACAGAGCCCGCTGGGAGTGTGCTGCCCAGGACCAGGGGAGAGTGGTGGCGCCCTGGCCCAGGGAAGTGGTCTTCTGAGAGAGTGGACGCGCTTAGAGGCTGAGGGCATGTGAAGAATGGGCTGAGCATCAGCAGGTAGGGCAACTGCTGTCCTTGGCAGCTGGGAAGGAGGTGAAGGGCCTGTGTCAGGGCCTGGCTCCAGGGCTGGCTGGAAGTGTGTGAAAATGAGTGTGTGTGCGTGTGTGGCTGTGTCCCTTGCACCCATGCCCTGCCCTCCTGTGTGGAGCACAGCCCAGGGAGCACACTGGCTAGGGAGTGGCCGGAGCAGGGCAGAGGGCCAGTTACCACTCTGGAAATCGGCTTGGAGTTCATTTCCATGGTGTAGATGGGACTCTGCCATCGGGAGGAGAGGTTGGGCCATGGGAGGGGAGTCTCTAAGCTTCAATCCCCAAATCTGACCTCCGTAGAAACCTGCCCCCCCTCCCCCCCGTGTCAGGGGCCTGCAGGAAGTTCCCTATGAGTAGCTACAGGGTGCTGAGAAAGCCACCCACCACCACCTCGCCACTCAGACCCGGGGCCTCTGCTCAAACCAGGAGGCACCTCGAGTCTGGCTGGGGTTGCAGTGGGAAAAGGAGGGTCCCCGAAGGGCAAGGGTCATGGACACCCTTCCAGAGAGGAACCTAGGGCTGCCCAGTCAGAGAATTGGCCAGAAAGGAGTGCAGGGGGAAGGCCAACACACCAGAAACGCTGACTCTGTTTCTCCCGCTCAGAGTTAGCGGAGGTCCATGGGCGGCCACAAATACCCAGGGGCGTGAGGACTCCAGGCCTCTCTAGGACTGGGGAAGGGGACAGGACGGTAGCTCAAAGGAAAGAAAAGGACTCTGGTCCCCACAGGGGGCTGGGGTTGGGGGGGGGGTGTTCTCTGCCCAGACCACAGAGGGGCATGACTTCTCCACTCCCCAGGAGGCCAGGGAGAGGGCCCAGCAGAATGGAGTAAGGAGGGAGCCTATGCCCAAACCTGTTGTTGGCCAGCTTTGAGTGCCTGGCTGGTCATTGGGGGCCACTCTTAATTCCTGGCTCCATTAGGGTGTGTGTGTGCGTGCCCGCGCAAGCAGATGCGTGTGCAGAGTTGGAGGGGGCAGGCGCAGAAATGTCCCCCTACGCATGATTAGGGCGTGGGTCGCAGTCCGCCTTCCAAGGACGAGGTGTAAGAGGGCGATCACACTATCCCTTCCTGCCGCGGACCTACGCGCAACGCCCTTTCCTATAGAACAGAGAAAGGTCTAATCCACGAGGCGGAAGGCGGGAACTGGCTGCAGATACCCCATCCCCACCCCCACCCCCACCCCCATCCCCACATTGGTTCCAGGAAGCACAAAGATGCCGGTCCAAAAAAGTTCTCTCCCCTTCTGAAGCTCCACATTGGTGGGCCGGCCCGCGCACGTCCCCCCAGGCGTCTCCGGCCCGGTCTCTCTCCCCATGGACTTCGAGGCACAAAGGAGGGTCTTGGGCAGAGAAAGGCCCGCCAGGCGCGGAGCCGGCTCCGCGGGCGCCTTCCCCCCAGCTCTCTTCCTCCCTGGGCTCTTTGTTAAGCGCTCTTTGAGCTGAAGCGGCAGAGCCTGGGTGTTCTGAGCTGACAATAATTGCTGTGTCTAGACAGTGTCTGGTATGAAGCCTCTCACTCCCCTGCCTCCCCGGGCTCCTGTTCCCAGCCCCGCGGCCCCTGGCCGCGACCTCCGGTTCCCACACCCCAGCCCCTCGCGGGGGCGGCCCGTCCTCCCTCTGCTCCAAGCCTCCCAGGCCCCAGTCCTTTAACACTTGGGGAGCAAAAAAAAAAAAAAAAAGTGTTCTTTCCTGGGCTCTGGCGAGGAGACCTTCCTGGGATGTTGACCCAACAATCCCTCCTGAGTCCCCCAAGAAGATGAAGGGGCTTGCCTTGCTGGAGTCTAGTCTGACTGCGCTGGGCAACCCCAGGCTTCAGTCCCTAAATAATCCCCAGGCCTCTCTCTCCTCCTGTCTCAGCCTGCTCTGTGGCAGCCCAGAGGACGGGCAGAGAAAAATGTAGGTCGGATACTGAGAAGAACTTCCCAGGGACTCTGGTTGTCATCTATCTGAGAGAGATGTGCTGGTTTTTAAGAGATGTCAGGATAGGAGGCTCATCCTCATAAATTCTAAGATCCAATTCCTGCCCAACTTGGGTTCTGGAAGATGCCCTAGAAGCCAAAATCCAAGCCATTGGATTCAGAACGAAGGAGCCTGAGAGCCTGTGACAGTAATACTATGTTGGTATCTGTTCTGCCCTTCCTTAGTGGTGCAGTGTGTTACCAAGGGGCCGTGACCAGCAGCGTCAGTGGTTCAAACCCACCAGCCGCTCCCTGGGAGAGAGATGAGGCTTTCACTCCTCGTGAAGATTTACCCTCTCAGAAACCCCAAGGGGCAGTTGTGTTGTCCCCTGCAGGGTGGCAGTGAATGGGAATGGACCCGATGGATGGCAGTACATTTGACTTGAGGATTCCTGGACAAACTCTGTAGGTGTGAAGCTATGGACTCTTTCTCCCAGCTGCATGAGAGCCAGCCTACCCACCTGCCACCAGCTTGAGTTCACAGACGAGGAAAGTGAGTGCGGGGGACGGGGAGCGGCCAAAAGGAAGAAGGGTGGGTGGGGAGCCACAGGTTGGGCTGTGAGTCAGAAGGTCAGGAGTTCCAAGTCACCGGCAGCAATACCGGAGAGAGGAGAGACTTTCCAGTGGCGGGAACAGCGGCATCTTGGTAGCACACAGGGACAGTTCTAGTCAAAACCAACTGAAAGCCGCTGCCATCAAGTGGATTCTGAGTTATGGCCTGTGGCGACAGGCAGGTACTGTTATACCTTCTGAAGCGGGGATAACTCAGTTACGCACTGCTCTTGGATTCTTCGTGACCCTTTGGGGCAGGGTAGAACTGCCTCTGGACGGGAGTACCAAGGCCCACTGCCTCTGGTGGGTTTGAACTGCTGTCTTTGAATCAGCAGCCCGCCCGGTTTATAAACCACTGCACTATGGGGGCTGCTGAGGCAGAGATAGGAACAGCAAAGGTTTGTCCATTCCCGTAGGAGGATTCTGGGGAATTACCGGGAACCTTTGCCAAGCTGGAGGCCCGCGCTGGTTTTCCTCCCTCGCGGATTCCCCGCCCTGTCCACGGCGCATCGCTGGTCTCGCCTCTCTTCTCTTCCTTCTCCTTAGGCTGCCTCACCCCCTCCCTGCCCCCAGCCCCGGAGACGGCATCGGGTAATCGTCATGCCTCCCTCATCCGGACCATTGATGGAAATGTCAGGCCTGGACACTGCTTGTGGCTGCTCTGGGGCTGACCCTGGCAGATCCATCAACGAACGGTCCCCCCCTCCCGTCACCACCACCACCTCTGGGCCTCTCGGCTCATCGCGCCTCCAGACTTAATGAATGCATAGCATGGGTCAAATCAGGAGTCCTGGACAAGAAACACCGCCTCTCGGGGAGGGGGGGGGGTCCCTGCCGCTGGAACAGTGGGGTCACGTGGGGGTGAGAGCAGGGTCCTGGGCGTGCAGTGGGGAAGGCATGCGTCACAGAGAACACGCCATCGGTGCCTGCAGACCGCGGTGTGCCATGCTGCTGGCACAAAGGGACCCTGTGCATAGGGCCCGTGATTCGAGACAGGTGGGGACAAGAGCATGAACGGCGATGACAACATACTGGCTCCGTCATCCCTGATGCTATTCCATGGAGTATACGAGTTTAGAAGGAAAAATTTCTCCAGTTTTAGAAAAAAGAGGTTCCGTGTACCACGTCTTTCCTAAGGTCCCAGTGAGCAATCACATGACTGCTTCTGCAGCAAAGCGTGTGAAGGTCTGCCTTCAGGGGAGGTCTGTTATCCCATCTCTAATAGTCACAGGGGCTCTGGTGGTACGGTGGTTAAGCACTCGGCTAGCGACTGAAAAGCCAGCAGTTCGAACCCACCCACTCCCCTGAGAGAGAGAAAAAGAGGCCATCTGTTTCTGCCAAGGTTTAGAGTCTCGGGAAACCGGCGGAGAGGAGTTGCAATCAACCAATCGCCATGGGTTGGGTTTGGAAGAGGAGTCCCTGATCGTTTGGTGTCTCCCATCACCCTGTCCTACCTCAGCCCGTTTGCACTGGCGGCTGCTGCTGCTTTAGCCTGGAATAGCCCTCTCCAGGGCCCAGGGGTCTTCAGGGCTCTGCTGAAAAGCCACCTCTGAAGAGGGGCCCCTCCAGACCCTGCCCCTCTCACCCCATCTCCCTCTCCTTTCCTCCATAGACCATGTATCTCCTGGTGTGTCGTCCGAACAACTACTGGTTTAGCAGTTGCTCCTTCGTCCACAACAGAACCCTCATCTCACCAGGTCCTTCCATCCTACACCCACTTGGCTGGGCGCTCCCAGAACCCCAGCAGGGCAGGCACGCCAATACTCGCCTTTGTTGAGTAGATGGCTCTGTTCCATGTGCCTGGCACATTAAAAAAAAAAAAAAAAGCCCAGCTGGCACCACCACCATCGTCCCCGTTATTGATCAGGCTGTGGCGTTTCTATGCGAATCTCTGAACTGACCCCGGATCTTGGTCCTGCAGCCTGTGAAATGGGAATCCCCGGGGCCAGGCTCCAGCCACCTAAAGCAGTTGAGGTCCCTACAGGAGAGACAAAAAAGGCCGCCTGCCCTCCTTGGGGAGCCCGGGCCCCTCCCTGATGAGAGACGCAGGAGGAGAGGCAGCGTGCAGCCCCGGCAGCGAGCAGGGCTGCCAGAAGGCCATCCATAATTCATTGCCAAATGGGGCCGCGGGCAGCTCTCCCCAGTGCACCAGGGGCTCTCTCTGCACGGAGCTTCGCTGACTGCTGCTGCTCCTCACACAGCCTCCTGGGTTTGCAGGGTGTGAAGTCCTCCCCCCCCCACCCCATTTACCCTGGGGGAACCTGAGACTCAGAGCATGGGGCCAAAGGGCAAATTCTGAAGCTTTTCAGAGGTCAACAGGGCCTCCGGTCAGCAGATTTGGGCACAACAGACCCCAGGCACCCCCTCTCCATGGAGGAAAGAGACACATGGGGGCCAGTGAGACACCTCCTGCCAGGCAGAGAGAGGGTGGCTGGAGTCTCCTCAGGGCCAAAGAACCACCATGCTCCCAACCCAGTCCCCAGCCCATCTGCCCCCATAGCTCCCTCTTCTTCTGGAGGAAATGCTCCCCAGGCGGTCACCTGGGGTGGGCGTGGGGGCTGGTGGCTTTGTGGGTCACCTATTGGGCTGCTGACCCCAAGCTGGATGTTTGAAACCACCAGTCAGCCAGAAGAAATCTGAGGCCTCCTCCTCTGGTTAAGCGGAAAGTCACAGGGGGCAATTTTATCCTGTCCGACAGGGTTTCTGTGAGCAGAGTGGACCTGGTGGCAGGAGGAGAGAGAGAGGCGCGAGAGAGACAGACCAAGAGTCCCCACTCTGGAGTGTCTGCTCCGTGTGCTCAACTGTGTGATGAGAATCACAGAATTTGTGTGTGTGTGTGTGTGTGTGTGTGTGTGTGTGTGTGTGTGTGTGTGGTGGGGTGGGCGGGGGAGGAGGCCCAGAGCTGACAGGACAGAACCTCCCAGAGCAGCGCCTGCTGCACGGGGAAGGTTACATACGTTGCGATCCCATGGACATCACCTTTTTACAGATGCAGGCGGGTAGACGGGTGGAGAGGAGCAGAGGCTCGCAGGACGCCCCCAGGGATCCTTCTGAGAGAAAGGCCCTGCGTTTCGATGGGTGGCACCAGGAGCCTGTGCTCCGGCGCTCCGTGCACACACAGGAAGACGAGTCCCCCGGGGCATGTGGGAGCCAGGAGCGTGCGCCAGAACAAAGTGCATCTCCTGGGGTGAGACCGCACAACGCTCCCGTGGGGGGGTGGGGGGACTTGGTAAACAGGGGACAAGAACTCCAAGTATTTTTCTTATAACTGCATGCGAGTCTATAGGGATCTCCATACGATTTTCTAAAGATGACTAGAAAGAGCCAGGAATCCCTGCCAGTGGTTACTCCCTGGACAGCTAACTCCGAGGTCAGCAGTTCGAAATCACCTGCCACTCGGAGAGAGAAGGGTGGGGCTTTTCCACTCCCAGAAACTGCAGACTCAAAAACCCACCGGGGCAGTTCTACTCCATTCCATACTCTATGGCAGTGTCGGGGACTTCTTTTGTTGTTGTTGCTCTTGATTCTCTACCAATTGGAGCCCCTGCAGGGGATAAAGAATGATGTTCTGCTCCCCTCCGGGAAAAACAATCCTCACCCCATGGAGAGCCACCCTGGCCAGGCCAGGGAGCGGTGGACATTGGCCCAGTGGTTGGCCTCCTCCTCAGCTCTGAATTTGCCCTCCTGCCTCACTGCCCTTATTCCAGAACGCCCCCTCCTTCCCTCCTTTCCCATAGACAGGCGTTGAATGCTGCTGCATGGGATTCTAGAAGAGAGAAAGAAGGCGTGGCCAATCTCTCCCCTTGGAAGAAGGTTCTGAGCTAGACCTGCGAGGGCCTCGACCGCCGTTTCAGTCTGCCTGCTGGCTGGGTGTCCGACGAACAGGTCCCAGACTTGCCTGTGTGTTTGCCTTGGAGCGGGACCCCGGCAGGCCCGGTCCCTTGTCTAGTGCTTAGGTCCATCACCTGAAGCACAGGAGAAATGGACGCAATGATCTCTCTGGGCCCGTGAAGGGATGGAGCTGGCTCCCAGGGTCTCTGCTGTTGGAGTCGGTGTGGTGGGGCAAGAAGAGCTGCATTTCGAGGCTGCCCCTGGCCTTTCCAGGGTGTGCCGGCCCTGTTCCGCCCCTCCGTGGGTCCCTCATCAACACAGTGAGAAAGTTACACAAACGCAAGCCATTACGTCACTCACTTAGAAGGAGGCACTGGAGGGTAAAAGGGATGGGGAGGGAGATCCAGCAGCATAGCATTCCTGCCTGAACTTCCTGAAGCTTGCCATCTGGCAGGGAAGGAGCATGCAGATCCATGCAGACAGCCGCTGAGCTCAGGCGAAGAAGGAGCGTGCTCGGTTGGGAGGGTGTGAAGGAGAACCGTCGGGACCGCTTTCTTGAGAAGAGACAGTTGCGCTGAGGGCTGCATAAGGGGTGGCTGATAACTTTAACCCAAGGGGTGGCCATAGAGAGAGACTGTGTCAAGCCAGGGGACAGGGTGATCAGACCCAGGCTGACCCCCAACGCACGGGAGGGTGCAGCTGTGGGATCATCCTCCAGAAAAGGCAGCAGCTGGGTGAGCACAGGGAGCTGGTGCCAGGTGAGCCAAGGAGGCCACTTGCCAGGTGAAGGAATCTCATCTCCATTCCAGGCAAAGGGGATCCTTTGAGATGCTTTGAGCAGGAGCGTTAACAGATTGGATTGATATTTTGAGACTCTCCCTCTGTTGACCAAGAGAAGGGGCTCTAGTTGCTGCCTGAAACATATTATGTATTAATTTTTTTATTGTGGTGGTATTGAAATATGTCCAGATAGAAAATGAAGCATAGGGGCTGAGCCCCGGTGGCGTAGTGGTTGTTTGCGGAACTGCAGCCCACTGGGACGGAGGTTCAATTCCAGCAGTGGGGCTGGGCCTCCTACTCCCACAGCTGGAGAGCAGTGATGCCCCAAAAACCAAAAAAAAAAAAAAAGAAAAAGAAAATGAAGCATAAACTCCTCATAGCACTGATCTAATCATAAAACCAGCACAAACTGAGGAGTCAAATATAAAATCAACTCAAGTCTGATAAGTTTTGTGTGACATCTGATGATTAGGGTTGAAACCCTGCTAACATTCTGTGGCAGTTGCGTAAGCTGTTGTCTATTTGAGAGGATTACGTGTCAGTGTGGTGGAGGTTAGCCTCTCAATCAGGTCACAACTTGATGACCTCATATGGAGGCACTAAGGAGATAAATAGCTCACTGGAGGCAGGACACATGCTCACTGGCTGTGAGACATTCCTGTTGAGCGGACACAGGGAGTTACCTCAGAGCCTTGGAGTGGAAGGAGCCACGTGGAGACCCACCAGGGCAGAGATGGTTCCTTTGCCACTGGATCCACAAGACTTTCCACCCGCTGGCCTGTGATCTTCCTGTGTTCAGCGTCATTGCATGTGTTGTGTGAGTCTGAAGAGGACTTTATAGATTGGAATTGGACAGATGGGCTAATGCTGGACTTCTGGACTTTCTCTGGACTGGGATGGGATGTTTTCTCAATATTCAACTGCTCTTGTATATAAAGCTCTTTCTTTCTTTTTTTTT
>PVJH01041640.1:0-14831 GCA_004026705.1 Nesogale talazaci | reverse complement strand
CTACAGCAGTGAAAGCCCGTTCACAGACACATGATGTGCACAGGTCCCAGGTGCTGCCCTCCCCGCCAGGCCTGGGCAGGAAGAGGTGCAGACTGCAGGGAACTGGAAGATGTCCTTGTGCCGCCTGGTTCGAACCCCATGATGATGGGAACACTGTGGCCTCCCACAAAGACAAGAAAAGTGAGGAAGAAAGGGCGGACACAGAACTCGAAATTCTCCTGGGACCACTGCAACCACTGCCCCGAAATAATCTTTAAACCTCATAAAGTATCTCCAGAAGGGGCTGAGCCCCGGTGGCATAAGTGGTTGAGTGCGGGACTGCGGCCCATGGGCTTGGTGGTTCAAATCCAGCAGCAGCAAGGCTGGGTAGCTCCCACGACCACCAGAGGGCAGTGATGCCTAAAAGAACTAAAAAAAAAAAAAAAAAAACAAAAAAAACTCCAGTCTTCCTGAAACCAAACCAGGTTAAGTCTCATTGGCTAAAAATGTCTGCCTTGAGCAGAGTGCAGGCTGAGAGATGGGAGAGGGCACGTAAGGGGGTGGGGGCAGGACCCAAACCATGGATCAAAACTCAAATCCAGTGCCACCAGGTGGACTCTGAGCCACCCTGCAGGGCTTCTCAACCTTCCTCGTGCTGCCACCCTTTCACACAGCTCCTCGCGTGCTGGTGACCCCACCCCCAGCCATAACATTATTTTCCTTGCTACTTCATCACTGTCATTTTGCTACTGCTATGAGTTGGGTGACCCCTGTGAAACGGTCGTTTGACACCAAATGGGTCACGTCCCACAAGTTCAGACGGCTGCTGTCTGCAAAATCGTTCTAAGTTGCTATTGTCTCAAGCAGTATCCTCACTCCACCTCCACTCAGAGCCCTTAAAAGGGGGCTCAAACCACTGCCTGCTGTGGGGAGGTGCCTGCGAGGCGACTGCAGGGGACCAGGTGGACAAGGGCATGCAACACTGCCTCGGGGTCCGGCCCTGGCCTCCCAAGAGCTGCTCCTTGAAGGTCCCTGGGGCGGTCCACGTGTGAACCCACCCCGTGCAGGGTCTTCTTCCTCTTCACTGGCCTCCACTTTGCCAAGCACCGTCTCTCTCGGGGCTGGCCCTCAGATGACGAGTCCAGCGTGCAGGGGGAAGTCTCGCCATCCGATTTCCCACGCAGCGTCCCAGCTGCCCTTCTTCCAGGACAGACCGTTCCTCCACTTAGCCGTCCATGGTGTCCTGGATGCTGTTCACCGGGACCGCAGCTCAGCCATCGATTTCCCATGCAGCTTCCACACACATACACGGTGATGGAAAACGCCCTGGCTTGGACCAGATGCACCTCTGCCCTCAAGAGACATCGCTGCTCTGTGACACCTTTCAGGGGTCTTTTGCAGCCGATGTGCTTCAGGCAATACAGTATCTTCAGCACCGCGTCAGTGAGCCAGCTTCTACTCAGTGGCGGTGAGTTGCAGCCCATGAGTGATGATTGTGAGATCCACGTAAAACACAACAGAATGGTTCACAGCTTCAGTCCTTTCTCCAGACACCGTGATAGTGCTTCTTGGTCCAGTTCTGAAGAGTGGGGTCTTATATTGAGGAGTATATATATATATGGAGGCTGCAGCTTCGATGCCTCTTACTGTCAGCAAGCAAGAGGGTGTCAAGTGCCTGTCAGAGCGAGAGAGCGAGTCTTCCTGCAGGCCCGTGTCCTTCATAATCCCTCTTCTCAGCTCGCGTGCATCGCACACAGAGGGACTGCGCATGGCGAGGCTATAACGAGGACCGGTTTCAGACAGCGCCGTCTTTACCCCTCTCCCCCCCACCCCCACGCGCCCCGGCCGGTGCCAGTGCTCATGCCAAACCTTGGTCTGTATGCAGGTCTGACATGAGCATTCTTAAGAACAAAACCCGCCAGACTGGCAGCCATCTCCGTCCTGGGCGCCCCTTTGGGAGAGAGGACAACTGGCTCTGTGAGTCTCCCAGACTGTGGCCCTGGAGGAGGAGAAAGCCTCCCCACGTGCTGACGTCGGCAGGGCCCCTCGCTAACTCCCCTAGCGCACCACCAGGCTCCTCGCTCTTCGTCCACGCGGTCGAGAAATCAGAGACCGAGAGCTCTCGGACGTCTCTACGTTCAGCCATGAGTTATCTGACATCAGCAACAACACCCTTCTTCCATGTGCTCTTTTGTCGGGCAAAGCCCTGTCGATGTGGTACTGCACCCACTTTTTAATTATCCTCAGCAAAACTGACCTTGTATACGCTGTCGATGATCGTTTGACAAATTCCACTTTCAAATGACCTTTCTTCAGAATGGATACATATATGTCTGTTCAATTGATGTGGTTGGGTAGCTGTTTTCCCATTTTCTTGGCAAAGACTAGAGAGTGTTTCTAATGTCACACCCACTTGTTGAACGCCCCAACCGAAACTCTGCCAATTCCTGGGATCTTGGGTTTTTTGTTTTAAGGTTTTTGAATTTGTTATTTCTTTTTTATTACTAAACATTTTACGGGTTAGATCAAAGTTAATGTTATAATTGCTACCACCATCAATAACAAAACATTTTTTCTTCTTGAACTCTGTTATCAGTTCCCCTTTGTCCCTCCCTCCCCCACCCAGCCCCAGGAACCCTTATTGTATTTATTGCCGTACCTTGACACCATCCAACGTACTCACTGACCTGCAATTCTGCTATTTGTTCCCCAGGAGCGGGATCAGACAGTTATCACTGCTATCAGTTCCCCCTTCCCGTACCCTCAGGGAATCATTATCCCTATTGCTGTTTCTGAAGGGCTATCTATTTTGGTTTCATGCATCAAATGCTCTCATTTACACATGTGAACACGCACAGGTCTAACAAGATGAACGAGTTAATCAAAGACCACGATAGTAAGGGGAGGACATACTAAAGAACTAGAGCAAGTGTTTCAACAGCGCTATACCACTCCCTAGATTTACCATCTCTTTCATTTGACCCCTCTGTGAGGGACTGTCCAGCTATCTTTCAGGTGGGCTTGGGGTCTTCACTAGGCCTAAGTTTCTTCGTGCCAATTCGATTGCTTGTTTTTAATGTCTGATACCGATCCCCATTGGCACCTCATGATCACACAGGCTGGGGTGCTTCTTCCATGTGGGTTTTGTTGCTTCTGGGAGCTTCTTTATGCCCATAATTTCAATGCAGTTTGGGCTTCTCCCATCAATACCACTGGTTCTTGATCCTAGACTACCTCCTGAAATGGGTGACGTCAACGGATTCTTTTGAGTACAATGACACTATGTATTCTTTCCATCATCTTTGGAGCTTCTTGCATTGTTCATTGTTTACCCAGAGAATCAATCCTCTGGTATCACTCTTTTTCCGCTTCAGTTCTTTGACTTGGGAAATGCTTTTGGTTTTGTCACTTCAGGTCTTTGCACATTTCATGACAATACTCTGTCTTCTTGAATCACCCTTTGGACTCTTTGGAGCTCTCTAACATACATTAGTTTTCCTTCTTTCCTGTCTCCTAAATGACCTTTTGCTTTATGTATGTATGTATAATGGCTTGGGTTTTTTAACCATTTTACTGGGGGCTCACACAATTCTCATCACAATTCATACAGACAGCCATTGTACGCCACGCACATTTGTTGCCATCATCCTCAAAACATTTTCTTTCTATTTAAGCCCCTGGTATATAATGTTCTTGCTATCTCCGGCATTTATCATCAGACAACTTGTCCGGTGTTTAGTTACTTGTGTTCAATATGCCAAATCTATTCTTGAAATGGTCTCTAAGCTCAGGCGGGATACTCAAGTTCATACTTTGGCTCTCATGGCCCGGTTCTAATTTTCTTCACCTTCAACTTGAACTTACATGTGAGCAACCGAAGACCTCTTCTGCAGTCAGCCACAGCTCTTGTTCTGACTGATGTCAAGCGTCTCCACGGCCTCTCGTCACAGTCGTACTTTATTCTATTCCAATGCCAAGGCCATCTTTCCTAACTACCAATCCTTCTTGCTTTTTGTTTGTTTGCCATTTTGTTTCCCCAGTAAGAACATCACTTTTCTCACCGGAAATTATTTTATTGATTCAGCACTTTTTCACAGGCTTAGAACTGGATCACTTGGCCCTTTCTTTCTTATCATCTCGCAGTTCAAAGTGCTCGAATCTCTCAATGGCTGGCCTGCGTGTTTACTCATCTTACCATCTCCTCTCTACTCCCACAGAGTGGGCGCAAGACCGGACGGCAGCCAGTCCAGCCACCCTCCTCCTCCCAGGGCCTGCAGACTGCACCACTGACGTCCTGTGCCACTGCCGGTGCGAGGTCGGGTGGCCAGGTTCCAATCTGTGTGCTCTTTGGCAGATTACTTAGCCTCCCTGTGCCCCGGCATCCTCGTTTGCAAAGTGAGGAGACTGTCCCCATCACACAGGCTTGCTCCAGGAACGGAATGAACGGCGAACACGGGAAGCCCAAGCACTGTCTGACGCACAGTGAGACTCACGCAAAGCACACCTTTACCACTATTAGGTTTCAGGAGGCACAAGAGGAGCACTTTACAAGATGGGAGATACGAGAGCAGGGCAGTGAAGGAAGCACTGCAGGGCTAGCAGTTCAAGTCCCTCTGTGGCTCTGACGGAGAAAGTTGAGGCTGTCGGCCTACGATCTGCAGCCTCGGGAACCTGGTTCTGTCCTTTCCTACAGAGTCGCTGCGATGGGAGCAGAGAGGACAGCAATGGTTTCGAGGCTGGAGGCCCCGGTGCTGGGGATGAGCAGGGTTTTCCACTATCTGTTTTCTGAGGATGCGTCAGGTCTTATGTGAAAAAACACAGGCTCAGCTACATTTTTAAACTAGACGCGGTACAGGTAGTCCTGATGCGGAAGGGAGGGGGTGGAGACTGGATGGAACACACTCCAAAAGTATGGAAGGTGGGGGCCCGCGGGGTACTGTGAGTTTCATGGCCAATGCTGTTTCCCCACTTACTCTAAAGACTCACAATGTATTACTGCACAATATTGTACAGGGGGCAAAACAACAACCATCTGAAATGTGGAATCTCTTACATATATTCAGGCCATTTGTAGGAAGAAGTTTTATCTTCTTTTTTTTTCAATGTTTTTATTGGGGGCTCTTACAGCTCTTATAACATTCCATACATCATTTGTATCAAGCATATTTGCATACATGTTGCCATCTTCCTTTCCAAATATTTTCCACTTGAGCCGAAGTTTATCTTCAGCATGAAAACGGGAAATAATCACACCTGTGAACCAAGTGAAGCGCCCTTTGGGGAACAGAGCAGGAGGTCAGAACCAGAGGATGCAGGTCGGGCCAGGCCTGATCTCCGCTTGGCCACTTCCTCCCCAGTGCTGGCAACTAGCAGGTAATAGTAGCTACTGTTCCTGAATGAACCTCTTCCTTACAGCTTTGTAACATTTGTTACTGTTGCCCCTAGTCCCTGCAACATTGTTACATTTGTTCTTGGGGCTCTGTTCTCTACAACATTGTTACATTCTCGGTGTGCAAAGGGTACATCACTAAGAGCCCTAGGAATCCCTACAGGGGTTGAACCCAGGCAGAAACTGAATTTGGACCTAGAGAGGCTCAGAGGAAGTCAGGAAAAAGGGAGCCCAGGATGGGGGAAGGCATGGTTGATGCTGGGCTGGTTCTCTCCTACAGCTGTAGGATGGGCCTCAGGAAGCTCTGCCTGAAGGACAGCCCCATGGGCTGTCAGGGCCCCTCAGCACCACCACAGGTGGCAGCAAGCAGGGGCAGTGTGGACAGCACAGAAGCAGACAACTCATCTCCCACCGCAGCTTTACAAAGATTCCCACCACCACACACTCGCTCTCTCCCATCCCAACAGCCAGGGCCTCCTCCCTCTTTACAGCCGGCCAGATAAGGGGGTCATTCTGACCTGTCCAGCACTGTGTAAGCTGGCTTCCCGTAGCCCTGGGAGGACTTTGAAACAGCCTTTCTCTCGCTCTCCCCAGCCGCGGCTTTGTTCGATAGATCTGAGCTATCAATTCTGGAGTGAGGCAGTCTGTTTTCATTGGCATCTCTCAGTCGACTAGTGACCAGGAGCAAGTCCCCCTGGCTGTCGGCCGCCTGAATGGTTTCTTTAGTGAGCTGTCTGTTCATGCCCTCTGCCCATTTCTAATTGGACTTGGCATCACTTTCTGGTTGAGGCATTGAAGTTTGGTATAACTTTTAGAGATGAAGTCTTCGTTCAATAGGTCATTGCCAAAAAGTATTGCCCGGCATGTAGATTCTTGTCACTAGATGGCTTATTTTTCCCACAGTCACGATTTATCTTCTGCTGGGTATGTCTCACTATGTTTGATAGTGGGTTCATGCCATGTGGTACCAGCCCCAAGCTTGCCCGTGTTCTCACTGCTGGTCTTCATGGTTCGAGGGTTTTACGTGTAGGGCTCTAACCATCCTCAGTTCGCGGTTGTGGCCAGCCGCATTCTTCTGCAAAGGGGAATTCCATTTGGCCAGTGCCATTTCTTGGAGACTACCTACCTCTTCTCCCACTCTGTGGGTTTCGGCTCTTTGTCAGAAATCACGTGTCTGCAGGTAAATGGATGTCTTTCTGGGTTCTTTCTTCTGGCCCACTGGTCATCTACATCCCTTGTTTACAAGGGGGACCAAAAACCAACCAACCAAGTGGAATTGTGCTGGCCAGAGCAGCACGTTCATAGCATGCACCTTCCCAGCGGGACGAGCATCAAGCGACTCAGAGGTCGTGCACCCCCGTGTCATCGCTGAGGAAGGCTCTCTCTGGTCACGTGATTTTTCCCCCCCACAATGTCGTTTCGCTCTCACCCCATCTTTTCTTTTTCTTTTTTTTTTGGAGGGGGGCATCACTGCTCTCCGGTGGTGGGAGCAGCTCTCACCCCATCTTTTGTGATGGCCGACTTAAGAGAACAGCATGCAGCCGTGAAACTGTGTCCTGCTCAGGAAGAATGTCACAGAGACTGTTGTAAGGTCGAACACAGCTGACAGGGGCCGAGCTATAAGGAAAACTCAACTCAGGGGTGGTCTTTCTCCTTTCAAAATAGGTGAAATGTCAATTGATGGCAAACCTTGTTCTGGACATCCATCAAGTTCCCGAAAAGACAGGAATGTCGACTCATAGGAAATCATCTGGAGATTGTTCCACCAGGCCCTACTGTTAATCGAGCTTTGTTTTTTTTTTTTTTTTTTTGGGGGGGGGCATCACTGCTCTCCGGTGGTGGGAGTAGGAGGCCCAGCCCCACTGCTGGAATTGAACCTCCATCCCAGTGGGCCGCAGTCCCGCGCACAACCACTACGCCACCGGGGCTCAGCCCTAAGGCTTTGTTCTTAAGAGAGACTCACAGACCAGTATGTATTTATGGGATAATGGTTACAATGTACCCAACCCATTCTTCAACATTCAGGTTAAGATCCACGGCTACATACCATATAGACGCCAGTGTAAGCCAACTCGAATATCAGCTCAGGCACCTAATTTTACCACACAAACTGCATTAAAAATGTGCTGGAAAACTTGGCTTATACAAGAGTATACAGGGTACCTAAGTAGAGAATGACAAAGTAAGTGAGCTAAGTTGAGAGGTTGGTATACGGGAGTTCATTCTCGGGTTATGCCACTTTTCTCTAAGTTTGAAATTACAAAAACTGTTTAAACATACACAACCACATCAAGTACACATTCCCTTACCAAGGCGAAAGGGGAGCAGAGCAAAGACGTCCGGGGAATGCCTGAAAGACTGTGGGGCCAAGGTGTGGCATCCCATCAGCCTCGAGCAGAAAACACTCCTAAAGGTCAACCAACAGACCTTGAATTATTGACAGGCTTTTCCTTTTTTTGTCATTGGTTTTTGTTGTTTTGTTTTGTTTTGCTGACCAGGTTTTGTGCATATTATCTAGATAAGATAAACAATCTGGAGGAGAGAACAATGGGACAGAGGGTGGAGGGTGGACGTGAAAGAGGGGGATGTGGGGGAAAAGAGTGGCGTTAACAAGCCCAGGGACAAGCCATCTAAGATCGAGGGCGAGGAGGATGTAGGAAGCCTGGTCGGGCTCGATCAAGAGCAATGTCACTGAGAAGCATTAATAAAACCCAAATGTAGGCTGAACGTGATAGTGAGACAAAAGGAAATCGAGGAAAGAACTAGGAAGCAAATGGCATTTATAGAGGTCCAAATACAGGCATGTACATATATAAACATATTTATATATGACTATGGGGGAATAGATCCATGTACATATATTTGGTAGGTTTAGTATTAAAGTAACAGATGAGCATTGGGCCTCTACTCAAGTATTCCCTCAATGCAAGGCTAGGCTGGGTTGCACTCTGGTTAAGTAAGAGAAAGGCTTTGTTCTTAAGAGAGACTCATAGGCCAGTATTTATGGGATAATGGTTACAATGGTTATAATGGTTACTTTGTCCTATTAAACTGGCATTCCATGATAGGATCAGGCATCAAAGAACAAAAAAAAATCCTATCATTGTGAATGAGGGGGAATGTGCAGCGGAGACCCAAAGCCCATCTGTAGGCAACTGGACATCCTCTTACAGAAGGGTCACAGGGACCAGATCAGCCAGTCAGGGTGCAGTGTAGCACCAATGAAACATACAACTTGCCCCTAGTTCTTTAATGCATCCTCCCCCCCACTATCATGATCTCAATTCTACCTCACAAATCCCAGCTAGACCAGAGCATGTTCACTGGTACAGATACGAGCTGGAAACTCAGGGAATCCAGGGCAGACTGAGACCCTCAGGACCAATATTGAGAGCAGCGATACCAGGAGAATAAGGGAAAGGTGGGGGGAGAAGGGGGAAACCGATCACAATGCTCTACATATAACGCCGTCCCTGGGGGAGGGACAACAGAAAAGTGGGAGAAGGGAGACACTGGACAGTGTGAGACCTGGAAAAATAGTAATGATTTATAAATTATCAAGGGATGGGGGGAGAAGGAGGAGCTGATACTAAGGGCTCAAGAAGAAAGAAAATGTTTTGAGAATGACGATGGCAACAAATATACAAATGTGCTTGAAACAATGAATGGATGGATGAATTGTGATGAGTTGTACGAGCCCCCGATACATTAAAAACAAAACAACAAAAACAGATGGCCAGGTAAAAAGCTATTATACAGAATTGCCTCCTCTTTAAATGTTACCATCCCTCACCCCCTCCCACCTACCCCCTGCCCATTTGGCTGTCAAGGGTTCAAAGGTCTCTGTAGGATGGCACCTACCATGAGCTGATGTGTTTACAGCCAAAGAACTATGTAAAGCCCTATACCCATTCCATCGGAAATTTCTATGGACTCCTACTTAATTAGGCTTAAAAGCAAGTGTCAAACTGGAGCCCTGCAAAACAAATACTATCAATAGCCTGAATCCG
Organism: Nesogale talazaci; assembly: GCA_004026705.1. Classification (NCBI taxonomy): domain Eukaryota; kingdom Metazoa; phylum Chordata; class Mammalia; order Afrosoricida; family Tenrecidae; genus Nesogale; species Nesogale talazaci. The sequence goes on along the minus strand of PVJH01041640.1, from coordinate 5,453 downwards.
TATTTGAAAGCCTTTGAATGAGAGGCAGAGTCAAACCCTGTAGGGCGTCATCTCTCCATAACCCGCCTGCTAGCCTGTTAAAATTCAGCTTAGAATTCTTCCAAGGTGATAATGAGGAGGAAATGTTCTTATCCATTTCAGGACTCTTCCACAGCACATTGTTCAAAATGGAACACAGCACATTTTTAAAAGGAGACTTATAATTTTTTTTTCAAATCACAGGACCTGCTCAGGAAAAGTTCAGCTGCTTCCACTGCAAATAGAGCTCAGCTGTCCCGACTGCCCTACCTGTCGTCCCCCCCCCACCTCACCCCACCCCACGCTCCACGGAGTCCACATTCTTCTCTTCAGCAGACCCCACGCTATGTCCTCGGACCCATAGGGGAGGATTTCTGGCTGGGTGCTGTTCTCTCCAAGCCCCTGCACCACACCCAACAAGGTCTACCCTAGGCGACAAAGCAGGGCTTCCCTCTGACCTCCCAGGCCTCCCCCCTGCTGAAAGGTAGTTCCTGGCAGGTGCTCTCCTTCCCCAAACCAGACCCCTGCTGTCAAGTCGCTACCAACTCACAGCGACCCCATAGGACAGCGCAGAACTGCCCCTGCGGGCTCTGGGGCTGTGGCTCTTGAGGGGAGCAGAGCAACTGGCTCTTCTTCCCCAGAGAAGCAGGGGTTCGGGCTGCTGACCTGACACAAGCAGCCCAGCACAGCCCCACGAGCTGCTGGAGCTCTGCTCAGAGGACATAGACCCAGGGACTCCAGGACATGGCGTCACAGGCTTGCCTGAGGCATTCATCGATGCGGGCCAGGCCTGTCTCTGATGAGAGCAGGGTTGCAGCGGGAGGGTGGGGGGAACAGCACAGCACATGCATGAGGTGTGAATCAAGTCCTTCACTGAATCCATGGGTCGACCCTCCTCAGCTCAGGGGAACAGGGCCCAACTGGGTGGCCAGTGATGGCTGGATGGCCTGCTTCCAGCTGACAGGGGCATCGGGTGGGACAGTGGGGAGAGGGAGAGCCAGGCTCCTCTTAAGCCTCCAACCTCCTCTCTCTAGAGTCCTGGGTCACAGCAGTGAGCTGCGGGTTAAATTGCTAACCTCGGGGTAAGAGGTTCAGAGCCACCAGCTGCTCCTCAGAAAAAGCAGCGAGGCTCCCTGGCTCTCAAGAGGTACAGTCTCGGGCAGCCCGACCCGCTCCGACAGGCCGTGGTGCATGGGGAGCACCCCGGGGGCAAGGAGCTGGGAACCTCTGGGGCCACCTCTGGGCCACAGCTCCAGGGCTGTACTGCATGGCTCATGCAGGCACACCAGGCGCCCTCAGCCGACACCCCCGGCTCCCAGACTCTTGACAGCAAGACCCCTTTACAAGGAAATTCAGAGATCTCCTAAGAATAATGCACTGAGAGTGGAGTGTGCCAGTAGTGGGGGAGAGACAGGAAAGGGGATGGGGTGGGTTTTGTTCACGGTGACAGGAAGTGTGGTGACATACTCTGGGGCTGGTCACACAAGAGGATCAATGTCACCGGGGTCATCGATTGCGCACGGGAAACATCCTGATCGGCCTGGTTGGTGGAGTTCTCTCTCTCGCTGCCATCTTTAGACCATCACTGAGATTCAGAAGGTCTCATGGCCGGAGTTCCACTGTCAGCATGTTCTGGATTAGAAGTTAAAACTGAAACTGTTTATGTCTTTGTTAGTTTTATAAATCAATAACAGCGTTTGGAAGAAAAAATAAAGAACTGCTAATCAAGGCTCGCCATGGGAACCTGTCGGTCTCCAGCCCCGAGAGGGAAGGGTGCTGCGGTCAACACTGAGGGGCAGTCCCTCCCTGCCCTCGGGGCTCCTGAACCAGCAGGGAGGCAAGGCTTTGGGGATTTTGCCTGTCTGCTTGCCTTTTTTTTTAACAGCAATTTTTTTTTAATTGGCATTGGGGTTTCTAAGGACACCTGGTTGTGTGTGTGTGTGTGTGTGTGTGTGTGTGTGTGTGTGTGTGTGTGGGGGGGGGTGGGAGGGGGGAGATAGTGGCTGGCAAACAGACCTAAAAGGCACATGTTGCTCATGTAGAAATATGCTCGTTTGCGTAACGAGAGGGGAATAGCCTGTCTTTTACTATGAGCGTGAGGGCGGCAGTGCCTGACCTCTGCGCTGCTCTCCCGCAGCTGACTGTACTCAGGGCCGCGCCTCGGTGGTCTTACACAGGCCGGAGGGGCCGCAGATGCAGGGAATGGTGAGAACGCATCTTGCAGAACTCCCTGGCATGGAGTGAATCCCGACGCTGAAGGACAGGGCGGAACTGCCCTGTGGGTTCTGAATGGAAAGCCTCTTTGGCCCCGAGGAGAGGCGGAGGGGTGGTGCATTCTGGAGGCGTGCTGTGGTCCCTCGGAGGAAGAAGGGAACGGCATAGTAACTAACCTACTGACACCGTGTCGGTGGACTTCCCCCAGCCTGGGAGGTCAATTGCTGGTCTATCTTGGAATGGACAGAGGGGCCGGGTGCAGGCTGCTGTGTATGCCGTCACTGTGGTCAGCGCTGGCTTCAAGGCACCTGACCACAACCGCCTATCTCGGCACTCTGGCTCCTAAAGACGCACTCCATCTAGACTGTCCCGGATTCCCTGATGTCCCAATGGAGCGTGGGTCTCTCCATGGTGCCCTGAGGGTCTCCTTCCTCATCAGGCCTGCTGCCAGGCTGCACAGCCCCCAAAGACCCGTGGTCCTGACACTCCACACCATACTCTCTGAGGAAGCATCTCCTGCGCACCAGAAAGCTGTCAAGTGTCGGGCAACAGACACCCGTCTTCCAGAGCACTAATTGTCACTTGAAAGAGCAAACTGTACCACTGGCAGTGGGTGCTGTCAGCCGTTTCCCTGGAAATGACAGGCTTGTGCGTTTCCAGCGTCAGGACGCCAAGCCTTCTGGCAAGCGGAGACGCAGAGGCTTGCTGGGTTCGAGACCTACAAGGGCTTGTCCGCCAGACCCCAGTGGGCGAGGAAGTGTGGCAGCAAAGACTGTGGGAGGCTCCGACCACACAGTGCTGAAGAGACAATGCAGAGTTGGGAATCCATAAGGGGAACATTGTCCCTGCTGCGGAGGGCGCTCTCAAGTGAAGCTGCGCTTGTTTGTTTGTTTGTTTGTTGACCGAGAAAGTGTGGCACTGGAGAAAGCAGTGACAACTAAGACAGTACAGGTAATTCAAACGAAGATGCCAGGAGCTGCACCTTTTGCTTTGGTGGCATCAGTCAATGCCAGCCATGGCAAGGCCAGGGTCATCTTGGTGCTACCCTGACGGGCCTTTGGGTCTACAGCCAAAGGGTCCCTGAAAGGACCCCGGGAAGCCTCGGGAGACCAGGAGCTCATGCAGACAGCTCCCGGGGACCCAGGCTGCTTCACACCGGTCTGCCTCGATATGCACAAGCTGGCCGGGAGACTGAGGAGGATGCGACGGTCTAGCTGACGCAGAGCTGAGGCTGCAGGCTTTGGGAGGGAGGAGGGAGGCACGAGCAGGGCACTTGATGAGGAATGCTGCACCAACATGGGCGGCTAGAAGGAGGAGCCACTCTTGTCCTGGAAGCAGCTCGGAAGCACTGCTCCTTAGGAAAAAAGATGGCAAGCCTGCACCTGGCACCCCCTGGAGATGCTATCAGGCGGAGTCACCACGTGGGGTCAACTAAACGGTGGGTGAGAAAGAGTCGGACCCGCAGACAGGTGGGCCGGCCCTGTGGGCGCAACAATGACCTCCAGAGTCACAACTGGGGGGCAGGGGGAGGGGGGAGTGGCCAGGGCAGGGCTGTGCTCTGTGAGCCACAGGTTCACTCCCTGAGCTGGAACAAGCACCACAAGTTTCCCTCTGTTGACCTGCTAGTCTGTAGTGGACACACTGCACTGTCTGCACCCTCTGTCCCTGTCCCAATCCCACAGCAGCAAAGCCTCTTTTCACACTTACCACCCCCGGCCCGGACAGAGGGTTCAGTCAGCCAGGGCTTCGTTGGGCGAACCGTGCCGTAAAAAGCACGTGGAGCTGTTCCTCAGAGCTTGGCAAGCAGTCACAAGCAAGCCGTGCTCACCCTGCCTACAGGGAACCACGGAGCCCAGAGAAGCACATCCAAGTGTCTCCTCGCAGAAAAGGCAGCCTGGGCTCACGGCGGGGTAAGGCCCTCGGAGTCAGCAGGCAGGGCTAGTAGCCGTGCATCCGACCTCTTCTGGAGACGGGCACTCCCATCAACACAGCTGCCCCAGGCCAATTCTTCCCGGCTGAGGTCAGACAGGCCCCGCCCACCCTCCAGCCTTCCTTCTCAGCTCTGACACCTGAGTGCCCGATATGGCCACCCCTCAGCCCTCACCCCAGTTGACTGCGACTGACGGCACAGGACTCAGATCATACTCACAATTCCGAGGTCTAGGAGGGAGGCTATCGGGTGAGGAATGTGCTGGACACCATTGTTTGGTGGGGCAGCCTCTTCTTAGCCACACCCACAGGCAGGTCTCTCTCGAGGCTGTCTCTCCGCCTGGCCCCGCTCTTTGAGGACTGACTGCCGATAGATGCCCAGAGGGCTCATACTTCACCACAAGCTTTCAGCCCCAAGGTGCCCAGCTTGACCTCCGTGGTCAGCAAACTAGCTTCCCTGTGAAGCACGCAGAGACACTCCCCAGACAAGAAGCTCCTGGGCAAGCAGTGGGCTGCCTTTGCTCAGCACGCAGGACTCCCGCTGCCCAGATGGACGCAGGCTCTGGCTCTTAGGCCTCTCCGTTGCCGTGGCTGCCTCCTGAACCACGGGAGGTGGGGGGGGGGGCGCAGATTGAGACCATATACTCTCTAGACTGGGGGAAGATTCTCCCACTCCTGGGTCTGAGCCGGCTGGCTTTATACCCAGCAGGGTGATCCTCACGGTCACTCCTGTTAGTAATCACTCACACCTGAACCCCATCGCACTTTCTCTTCCACAGACCCACCGGAAAACACCTCTGGGTGAGAGTTACAAAGACTATGGTTTGAACAGCCGTGACACTCTGAAAAGATTGTTCTAATCATGTGTGACGAACTGATTGCGAGGCAAGCACGCCTACCCCCTGGACTGGGAGTCCAAGATAAGTTTGGAGGTCACGTGCACAGGTTTACTGAAAGCCAGGCATCCCAGGACACGTGGTTAAAAGGATCCACTGCTGAGTGAAAGGCTGGGGCTGAGGCCAGGGGCGCCTTGGAACAAAGAGCCTCTTTGCGCCCCACACGGGCTCTGGTGTGATCAGAGGGACCCTGACAGCCGCTGGCACTAGGAGCTGGAGTGCAAGGGCTGGGGCAGGATCACAGATGACTTCGGCATCTCGGCCTCAGTGAGGGGGATGGTGACTGCATGTGGCCGGGGAGAAAATGAAGGTGACGGGGGGTTTAGCGCTTGGCCAGAACTTTAGCATCACTCTGCAGACAGACGGCATTTAGCACCAGAACCTTGACAATAGCCT